>JAQIWF010000234.1:0-23192 GCA_034694965.1 Ceratozetes gracilis
AATTCCCCAATGAATATGACTTAAGGGTTGGATAATAATAGCTTTTTAATAATCGTGTAAATTGTTTATTATTGTAAGCGATTACAGAGATTGGCTAATATGTAATGGAGTAAAACAATACTGACATCAATACCTGCATAAATGAGGAAAGCAATTACAGACTATTTTCATTGAATTGACGAATAATTGAGAGAATTGTGTCAATTGAACCCACAGTCGATGGGACTCTGTTTTTGGGAATAACTCTTAATGAATGGATTGCAATAAATCCGAAATAATGACAACGAAAGCGGACAATGGGTGCGATATAATGCAAAAATGATTAAATAATGATTGACTCGTATTTGGCTGACTCTCACATCATTAGAAGGGATGCCACACAACTCTCCAAGAGATTAATCAATTTTATCAAACAGTGAACACGAACTCAACTGTGGTTTCAAACCATTGTCATCAAAAACATCGTTAGCTTTGGTCAACAGTTCACATGTGTCTCAACCAAAGGAATAAAATTGTTGCAAAATCACAGCAACAAAGAGTCGGCAGAAAAGATGACATTTTTGACAAATTCCACATTTATTTTACTGCAAATGTGCTTAACTCTAAAGAGACATCAAAATCAAAATCGAAATATCACTCGGAATAGAGTGATGGCAAAAATGTAGCATTTATTGTGTTTTGACATCTTTTCAAAGCCTTAATGACCTGAAAGACAATAATCCAAAGAAATATTTTCGCAAAGAAATACTGTATTATTTGAGTAACTCTATTAAAATACATTTTTCAAATGAATGTAATCTCAATAGAAGTCATATAAACTCATATTTAATACCCTTTTCAACACAATTATAATCAAACGAAATAAAAATGGAAAAAATCTCCAGTAATTCAATAGAGAAAGCAATCAAAAAACACGAAGAAAAGAGAGAAACAGTTTTCTTCAAATTGAACATCAAATGTATGGCATAATTGAAATGATGTTCAAATCATTTCATGCGTTCATAACATTTGTAATAATTATCATAAATGAATTTAGGAATAGTCAAAAGTTCAACATTTAAATGTGCCACGAATATTTACCAACACAGTTTTTATTGAAAATCTAATTTGAGCATGGCAAAGGCAGCTTAATTTATTACATTTGCTTTCAGCTATTTTATCATCAAATTATCAATAAATTAGACTATAATTGAATTGAAATTCAAATAAATACAAAATAATAATAGGAAAGAGTGAACAACACTTTTATTTATTTATTGTAAGCGAATAAAAATAAGCAAATTCTCGACAAAATTTACTTAACTTCAGAATAAATGCCAAACGAATGCAATTTTAAGACATCGACTCAAAACTGAATGTAAAAGAGGACTAAAATTTCATTTTCTCCAACTCTGAGAAACTCAAAGACAAGAAAATCTTTTTATTCTTAGAGTTCAAAATTAAAAGAGACAAAGAATACAGTGTTTGACAGAAAGAGCAACGAATGGTAGCGAATGACTAAAGGATTATTTTGCACAGAATTAAAGCCCGGTTTACAGATAAGACTGATTACTAGTCAATCATATAATTAATTATAAAATTATTGCGTTTAGTGAGCACTGCATGCAAATCAAAAGGGGATAAGTATTGCAATTGAATTGATTCTGCATTTTAAAGACAATCATTTTTCCAAATGAGTGGGAGATTTGTTTTGAGCAACAAATATATATTTTTGTTTTGTAGGATAAACCAAATAAATCTTTGGCTCTCTATCTATATTAATACAGAGAAGAGAACATTACTTTCAAAAGAAAAACAAAGAAAATACAGTCGATTACCGTTTTAAGACTCTCCAACAAAAAATAGTTTTGAGTCTTGTCTTACAAAACACATTAAATCTTTGATAAATTGAGTTATTATTTCGACAAAACATACAATGAGTTTATTATTCATTTCATGAAATATTGCCTTCAATTTGAGATTATAGTTGTTTTTGGACTCAACTTAATGTTAATTTAGAGAATGGCTTCAAACAGAAAGCAGTGCCGGACTGTAATTGAAATTTGAGTGATCTATAAGACAGAGGAAAATGACGAGAGTTTTGATACATTTGTGAGGAAACTATTCCTAAAAATTGATTTTACGTCTGTTTAGCGCAACACAAGACAAAACGCAACAGATTTATACCAATCATATGACCCATAATTAGGTAATTAAATATTCAAAGTCAACGAAAAGTGCATTACTTTTACGCATGAATATTATCTAGAATTTAAATGACACTAAACTTAAAAGAATACATAATTTAATTATGAAATAAAGTAAAGAATAAATAAGACATTTCCTCTTTTCCTGACAAACCCGACTCTGAAAACTGGAGGACAAAAATGCCTCCGAGTAGTCAAATGACGAATAATTATTTATTTAAAGCAAAGGCGTTATTAGAAATTATATTAAAATTGTAATCAAATTCACTCAAACATAACAAAAGATTTGACTTTCAATATATAATTCTAGTAAATAATAAGCGAATATTTTTACGAATCACTTATTTTCACTTCTTTGCTAACATTTGCATAAAAAAGACGAAAATTCTTTAAAAACATTGTCGAGAATGTATTGAATTGTAATTTATAGGAACCAAATATTTATGAAATTAATGGTAATTTTGATGCAAATTCTTTTAAATAAAGATTCAAATTATATTCACTTTAATTATAAACTTAAGCCATAATTAATTGCATTTTATTCTAAATTAGTCTTTGAAATAACATAAATAAATATAATTCATTTGAAAACTAAATATAGATTTTGGTTATAATACAAATTCGCATTTTTTCTAAGCATTTAATTATAGTCATGTTCTTTGGCTTATAGTTCTTCATTTAATTGACTAAATTTTGAATCAAAAATTCAATTCACTTCTCAACTCATATTTAATGCAATAAAACTAAAATTCATTTATAATAAGAGGAAAATATAATTTACTTTTTTGTGTAAAAATGTGTATAAAAAGTATGAAACGAAACGAAATTGAATGAAAAAATGGTTTCGATCGCCGCCAGTCCTTATCGGGCGGAAGATTAAGAGCAAAGATTGAAGAAAATCTCTCATCTCTTCATATGATCGATAAATTCACTTAATTTCGCGGATTATTCTCAGAATATGACATTTTTTATGCGAATCTAAATATAATTAACACCAAAATAAATCCAATTTATTACTCAAAAATCCAGTCATTCTTTGTAACTCATAATCGGCACACAATTCAGGATTTCTTCCAATTAGTTGTAAGTAAACTTAATTTTAAGAATTAAATACTGAGAACAAGTGATGAACTGTATGTCTGTTCTGAGCTATAAATTTATATTCGCTTCAATTCAATCAATTCTTTGTCGCTATTATTGTGAGACTATTTGAGTTCTGTCGTATCGATCGACGATTTTTAACAATTTATCGAATTTTCAGTTCCAATAGTCTTAAAGCTGATCAAAAAGAGTCAAAAATCCCATTTTCTGATAGTTCTTGCGATGACTTAAGAGTGAAGAAATGCTTAGCAATGAAGTCAATGCCATCGAATTTAAAGGAAATGAATCATATTTTAGGCATTGATTCGCTGTCTTGACATTTATGGCGAACAATATGAAAGCACATAAAAATTGGTGATACCATCAGACTGACCATAAACTGCACCCGTTCTCACTCTTCCAAACTAACATCACATCAACGAAGACCAGACTTTGTGTGAAAGCAATGCATTTCTCATCTAATTATTGAATCTTTTCGGCAACAAATCAAAAAATGCAGAAAAATCTCTAATAATTCTATAAATTAGATCTGAGTTCTATTCAGTGGATATTTGGGGCACAGAATAAGAGGTAATTCATAATATTCTTATCGTATGAATTAACCTTTCATTTTAGATATATTTTGACCAGGACAAAAGAATATTCATAAATGAATGAACAGCCGGAAAGTTATTCAATTGATAATAATAATAATTCTAAAACATTTGAGACACCATTAAATTTATGATGTCTTTTGTTGAATCCGTTTTTTATTTTAGTAATTAAATGTCATAAACATAACTTCACTCCAGATATGCTAATTTCAAAGGACAGGCAAAGGAAGTGGTGAGAGAGGGAGGGGATGGGAGGGGAGGGGGAGAGAGAGAGAAGGC
Organism: Ceratozetes gracilis; assembly: GCA_034694965.1. Lineage (NCBI taxonomy): Eukaryota > Metazoa > Arthropoda > Arachnida > Sarcoptiformes > Ceratozetidae > Ceratozetes > Ceratozetes gracilis. The sequence continues at coordinate 4,160 of JAQIWF010000234.1, forward strand.
TTGGAAGCGAATAATTTATAAGACAAATAAAATCATTTATTTATTCAGCAGTGGATTGAGTGAAGAGAAGAGCCAACGAAGAAATCAATGTATGGAAGGAATGGAAAGAAGAGAATATGTATTACAACTGAAAATTATATAAAAGAAAACTAAAATAATGTAAAAATATTCGAAGAAATTGAGACCAAATTTGCCACAAATTAGTGGTAAAATCGCATTAATCTTAAAACACATTTAAAATATAACTTAATATACAAAAAAAAGCGGACATTAAGTGGATATCCATTTGAGACGAAATACAATCCAAAGTGAATTGCATTTAGCGGTCAATTCAAAGACATCTTAATGTTCACATCAATCACTTCCAACAGTTATAATCAAATTAATGCCTAAATTCAGGTGTTTTTGCCTCAAATGTTGCCCTGAATTGCAGTGTAGTTATGGTTAACTCAATCGATATTCAAAGTAAAGACAATTCAAATAATCATTACATCGGCTCAAGAAATACAGAGCAGACAAGTGTTGGTCAATATTATGACAGAAAAGACACAATAATTGTATGAAAGAGAGATTTATTGTCCTTAAAAGAGTCAATATTGTGGTTAAATTGAGTGCAAATGTGGATCAGAAACAATAGGTTCCGTCCAACACATCACACATTTGACACCACATTAAGACATTGATTGAGACATACCTTCTCTGGCCTTAAGATATACAGTATTTGCGACAATGTTTTCCAATTCCATTAATTCCATTAACCGGAGGTCTTCTCCCAATGTCTGGTCTTTAGGCGATTACAGAGAAGAGCCGACCGCTGGTCACCAATCGCCACAACCGGACATCAAGTAATGGTTGAGACAATTCATGTGTGAATCACTTGTCAAACATTGCACTCAAATCTGCTGTTGTTTACAATTTTGTCGGTGTTTTCACTCAATTTAATGACACTTTTGTTATAAAATACACTTTTAGTGAATAATAAAGAAATAGTTGAATACGAAGTGAAACCGATTGTAATCAATGAGTAAGAGATGCCCTCAAAGCCCACAATTAGTCTCTGTTTATGGCATTAAATGTGTGCACAAATCAATTGCACCAAAATATCAATCCCTCAGACAATTCAACACTGAATATACGATCAAATGCTGTATTCAATGGATAAGCAATAGTGAGACCAATACTACACTCATTCGCATACAATTGGCTCAATCCTACCAAATGGGGACTACAATAGGGGAACACAACTCAACACAACTCTACACATATTCTCAATGAAGACCAGAACCGGGGCTCTCATCCAACCAATGAATATCACTTCATATAACTCAATATAAGTTCAATAATTCATTGATTTCCTCATTCTATTAACTAAACCATTAAATGATAAGTGATTTCAAACCAATATTCAGTGACTCGTAATCGAGAGTCCAATTAATTGGTTTGGAGTTTAAAATAAGTAGCTATCAAACTTTGATCGCTTCCCTCAACTCATGATAAATGCCTTTTAAATTCAATTCAATTTTCCTTAACATTGAATGCACTCATATTTTGTCTGAATTTCTCTCTTTCTAAAAGTGTTATCAAAATATGCTTCAAATTATTGGAAATAAATTAGTTTCTCTCAGGAATCATATTTTGGTTTAGGGGGAGGACTCGACAAACCACTTGTGCGGTACTCACCTCTTGCGACATTGATTCTGATCTGCAATGTCGCCGTCAAGTGCTATGCGCGACACACCGGCGCTCCTTTCAAACCAAGAATCATAATTAAAGTCTAAAACATTTTATTTGATTTTCGATAACTTATTATTTATAATAAATTAAATAAAAACAAAATTCAAATCAATTATAAATATTTTCAGTGAATTCATAACTCATATCACAATTAATTGATATTCAAAAATAAAACTAAAAACTTTTAAATTATTACTGATTTTAAAACAATTAAAAGACATTAACTTTCATTTCATTTGTTATATTTCTCACAAATGTATTTCATTGAAGTCATACCACTTGTGATGACAGCGAATGTAAAAAATTATATTCTTTGAGCTCTCAATGGTTGCAATGATTGTATAATTGAAACAATTTATAAAACAATACATCTTAACAACGAGTGGAGGTGTGAGGTGTGACCCAATGGTTGCTCTTGTCTTAAGACTTAGTCGTTTGTAAATACCTCAAAACGTGAGAATACGGGGAATCGGGTTCTGGACTCACGTTCTGGAAAGTTGAACGAAAAGCTTCTCTGTTTTCCTCTGTTTTTAACTTTTCAACGAAAGAATTTCAAATTATTAAAAATGACCTCAAATTTTGGAGTTCAATAGGGATTATCACAACTAAATCACTTCTAAGACACAGATTTCGAGACACAAAGGAAACAAATAATTACCTCATTGTAAAAGTTATGGCAAACAATAAAAAACAATTGTTTGTCCGACTCATCCAAAAGTCCGAAACGAGTCAAATGATATGAAAAACTGATTCATAAACAGATCATTAAAACAAATTCAAATCAATTATGATATCATACGAGCAGCGAATCCATTGGTTGACAGAAGCGCTGACCAGGAATGAGGTGAGAGACCAAATAGCTAATGACAGCGGATGCAATTGAGTGAAACTGGAGAGGGAAAGGATGACCCAATCGTGCACTATATCTAAACGCGATTCCGTTTGAAGTCTATTAAAAATCTATTGAAAACAAGCAAAACATTTAATTCATATATTTGTGTCATTTAATAGAAAAATACCACAAATAGAATATTCGCCAAATGTCTCGAATGTATTTGTTGTCCGGATAGGAATTCTCCGATGCATTTGTTAAGAATATCCTGAGTCGGGAAGAATACACACAAGAAGTGCGGCAAAGCTTTACAAATCTGTTGTGCTTCGAATGAACGGCAGGTTTTGAGTCTCTCGAAGATTACGGATAACTTCTCCATCGCTAATAAAAACTCTTCGCTGTCGTCCATATTCTTCTCCAAATCGAGTCCAACAGAACCGACTTAAGAACAAAATTATAGTCACCATTAAAATCAACAAAATATTTACCGAAATAAGTGGCCGACAGAATCAAATTGAAGGCCAGGAGAGCGTCTAATTGACAGCTGGAAGACTTAAAACGATCCAAAGCCGACTTAACGATTAGATTCGACTCTTTTATCGAAAACTTTTCACAAAGAATCAAATGCTCCAAATTATTGGACACCAACTGATAAACTCTGGAACTCTTGTCAGTCAATACTTTTAATGAGAGCTTCAAATAAAAAGATAATTTGTGGTCAAAATGGAAAACAATTAAAATAAGTGTTTAATACTTGAAATATCTTTTGCGAGAATTCACTTTCGGAGAAATCGTCGACAAAGAACTCAATCAAATGAAAGGCCAGTTTCCACATCTGTTCGACGTGTTCTGTATTATAACTGCTCGGACTAAACATCAAATCAAATAATTAGAATTTTAGGACAGAATACAAATTTAAATCGTTTACATCGTGTTATCCGACAGATGTTTGAGGATATAATCTGAGGCAATGGGTAAGAATATCGTCTCTTTTCCATTGGCACCCATTCCTCGAAACTCAAGAATATATTTGAGGCCATGTATTGCTGCTATTCTTGTGGGCAAATAATGACATTTGAGACTGAGTTCAATGCATTTCTTGCATTTATCGACAATCTGTTCGGTTTCGAGCCCTAACACAGCACTTGACTTACAAATGCCAACAATCAGGTATTGAGTCATAATCTCGTCTTCAGATATTTGTGCCATTCTTTGCAGTTCAAGGAATGTATCCAAAAGCCATTCAAATTGCATTCTTTCAGTAAATAAATCGGACAAAAGAACAATTGATTTACAGATTTCTGTCAGTAAAGGCAATTGAGTTGACTGTTGAGCCGACAGGAGTTGTCCGTAGAGGTCGAGCAGAAAATGTAAACAAGAATTCAAATCGATTTCAGATTTCTCCTGATTAGAGGACAGAGATTTGCTGTTATTTAAACCATTGGATGGACTCAATGGACTGTAGTCTGAAGAGGAAGAGTTGGAAGATAACGAAGGGGACAGTTCGTTGGTATTTGGGATCTTAATGGGAAGTCTCAGTAATTCTACGGATATCTGTCCGAATTCATATACATTTTGCTCCAATTCTGTGTCATTCAATGTCAATGAACTAATGGCGCCCAGAAGTGGTTCCCTCACTAATTGCAGTTTTACGCCGTGGTTTGAGTGCAGAAAAGACGGAACTTTTTCAGTCCTTTGTTTAATGAATTTACTTCTGATAGGATTTCCCGGTTGTGGTGACAGAGTTGACAGAAGAAGTAATTCGGAAATGGCTTTCGTAGTAGTCATACATATGTTTATCCGTTCTGATAGCTCTTCATTGGACTCGATATAAGCACTGTTGGCGCCCAACACACCCAATAAGGACATCCAAATCTCTTCGAACTGAACCCTACAATTCCAGCCCAAACTCATGACTCTGAAGCAGAACTGATCTAAAATGTCTTTGAAGTGAAGGAATTCTGATGGAATGGTTGGTAAAACTGTTCCAAAATCTCCAGAAAAGGTAGGATTCCATGCGCTGTCGTTTTTGAAAGTCCAGACGGAAGTCGGAACCATTATAAAGGTGTTTACAAGTGGCAAACGCGCTGTCATTAGAATCACTTTCTTCAACAAATGACTAATAATTGATGGAATGTGTGGTAAATCACTTCCATTGCTTTCCACGAAACAAACCAACTGAGCTAAACGTATGCACGCTTTATGAGGGTGTTTCCACTCCGGGTCCTCTCTCTCAGATCTCACAAATTTGTCCGGTTCTTCGAATTTTGGCAATTCATCGAAAACTACAAATGAATTAATGGTTTAAATTCATAACTCATATCTCAGCTTTCAAATACATACAGCGCTGTGTCAATGAATGGATGGCCGATATGATAGAGCACTGGTAGCTCACATTCTCGGCTGAAGACAGATATGAGAAAATAGAATTACAATTAAGGGCTGATCTAATGATCTTCAGGTTAACGATGAGGTGAACGAAAGACATGCTTTTGATCACTTCTGTCATGTATTGAATTGACTCCGAATAGAGAACTGAAATTCTGAGAATATTTGGTAACAAATCCGATGCAATACTACGCTCTGAGTGATGGTCCAGAAAGGCTAAGAAGCCGATCGACAATTTGGACAAATAGTCCCATAGATTGGATTGACTGAAGAGTTCAATTAGTTTGTCGCGATGTCGGGCCTCCTTCGGGGTAATCATTTCCGAGTGGGGCAGAAATGGAAAGTGAGGGGCCGGTAGTATTGATATAAAATAACTTATGTGTTGTAAAACTCCATTAAGAGATGCTTTGAGAAGATTTATTCGATTCATTACAACAGAGAACATGATTTTGGTGTTAGTCTTGTCCTCTTCAACGAGACTCTGTTCACCAAATTCTATACATTCGCCCAATATTTCTAAAGAGAACTCTTTAGAAGATATGATAGAAACGATATCTTCATAGGACAGCCTATTGAGCAGATGAGCCGCTTTGTGACCTTTGGAATATTTTCGACAATATTTGGTGAGAATAGTGAGAAACCACTCCTTATTTGTCTCCGGAATGTTTGTGACTAATGTGCTGTCAATCAATGGATGAGAAGTTTCCAATTCATTGGATTCGTTGCAATCATTTCTAAATGTTTCTAATATTGATATGAGTTTTGAATAGCGAAAGGGATTCAAACAAACAATCATTTTATCAAAATCTTGAGCAGAAAATTGATTAATCGTTTGACTTGAATACGATTCGTGTGAAGAACCCAAAGTATTGAGTCGATTGAGGACAAGACTCTCCCCTTCACTCATCAGTAAATAATTTGATTGAAGAGAAGGATTCGAAAGAATTTTCTCCACTAAGAAACTGATGAGTGAAATGGATTGGGAGGGATGTACTCTTTCCAAACAGTTGAGTAGTCGTCTCAAAAAGCTGGCGCTCTTCAGATTGTCATCACATCTGGCATTAATCGCTTGAATGAATAGACCGCTCGACGCAGAGTTCCGATGGATAGCACTTATGAATTCACTAACCGGCAGTTCGTGACATAGTTTTATGATTTCGTTTATATTTTGGACTATAAGCCAAGTCATGTGCTCCGCATCGTTCATATTCTCACAAACAAAATCGCAAAACAGAATGAGTGAACCCCTTCTTATAATCTCAATACTCGGACAAAATGTTAGACTTATCTTCGGTTTGTTGAGACTTCCTTTCCTTTTACTCATTGATTGCAGTTTAGAATTGGTAGAACTCACGGCACTACTCGGATCAGGTCTTATCAAGTGATTCCATAGTCCGTCTTCATTATTGTCTTCATAGTTAAGAAGCATCAAAAGGTTAAACCACTGGAGGGCGAGTGTCGGACACTTAGACTGAATGCTCAGAAACGAAGTATTGGTATTATTGAGAGAAAATCCATTCAAATAACTGTTGGGCTCTTCAGCCATACATTCATCGGGAGTATCACAAAACTGGCTCTTCTTTATTAAATTCATGGCGGCTTTGGCCACACGTCTGAAGGAACCCGATTGAAACATATGTGTTAATATCAACATATAGTTTGCCAACTGTTGGGTTAGAAATTGGGAATGACTTCTAATGTCTGCATAGAGAGAGTTGGATCGGATCACTATCTCATGACTGCATAATTGGATTATTTGTAACAAATATTCGGCGAACATCTCTTCAGATTCCAGAGTCAGAGAATCATTTCTGTTACTCATAGAAGACATATGGAATGGTATGGCATTCGTTGACATGAAAGAAGAGGTTGGAATGACTGGAAGACCAAAGGGTCCGACCGTCACAATTGAACTTTTGATTTCTTCGAGTCGGGCCAACACTACCTCTTCCTTAACCTGAACTATAAGTAGCCGAAGAATAACCAAAATCAAAGACGTCCATCGATGGAAATAATAGTAATTATCAGTGATATCGGGCTGAGGGGCGGCGAACAGAGCTTTCAATAAGATGTCTACGGGTCTGAAAACGCTCGGAGACACCGATTCAAACAATTGGTGCAAAGAATTGAGTGCTTCGTAAGAATCGATTTGAATCGTCTGTCGAACTAATTGTGGTAATAATGTGTCCGTTATCTGTCGGGAAATCTTTTTCCATTTTTCTTCGCCGTCTTTCTTACTTTGTTTGGTGACAATCACTAGTATTTTGAGAATTCGAGGAAATTGGACTAATTTGAGACAATTGACCACAATCACTTCTCTCTGAGCTTCTAATTCTTTGCTCGACTCAACTTTAGATGCATTTCGCAAAAGTATCAGATCCTCAACGATTGGTTGAAGTGAAGGCAAAGCAAACTTCTGGGGGTATTGTCCACTCGCGAGAATCCCATCGCAGAGTTGAATGATTTTGGGAATACCTATAATGGTCTTCGAGTGATATCTTTCATATGACAGAAGTATTAGAAAGAAGAATAAGTGTCCAATCAATTGGTCGTATCGGTCGAAATGACCGCTTTCTATGAACTCGAACTGCTTTAAGACGAATCCAATGAATATCTGTTCCGAATCGAGTAAACAATAATTGACTCTCAACTGAACCAATTGTGACAATAAGTCGAGAACTTCGCACTGAAAGGGAACGTCACTCGTAATTGTGTACTGTTTTAATGCTTTTATAACAACGGGTTCGAAGAGACGGATATGAGAAGTGAGCGAAGCCTTTGAGTTGAGACCCACAGCGGTATTGTTTTTGTCTAATATTATTGAGACTCTCTTTTCAATCTTCTTCCTGAGCCAACTCGAAAACGTTAGCTCTTCATCAGAGGAACCAAATGAAGAGTTCAAACGTGAAGACATCGACGCATAAAACTGAGTAAATTTTGTATAGGAATGGGAGAGACAAGTGTTATAAAGTCCCCCCACTTCCAAGTAATTGGATATTCCACTCAAATGATGTGAGGTTTTATTTTGAGTGGAATTATCATTTGTGGGCACATCTTCTTTGGCCACTTCATCATCTTCGGGGATATTGTCATTAGTGAATAAGACAATGAAATTGGTCCCGAAAATAGTCTTAAGCAGTTGTCTTACACTCCAAACGGAAATACTCGGCTCTAAATTAAAAAGTATTTTCAAGTAATGAAGAACTTCTTCGACATATTTGCTGATGAATTTAATAGTTGGCAGTTCCAGAAGACGACCCAAAACATTAAGTGTTGCGCTCAGAAGAGTTGACATTTTATCTGCTTTCAAGTCAATGGAACTCTTGTTACTCAGATATGAGGACCGAATCAATTCACTGAATCGAAGTAAGAGTCCATTTGTACCCAATTTCGTCAGTTTTTCTTTGTCTGTCTTTTCTAAATCACTTTTCTTATCACTTTTGTCACTAAAATCTGAGACTTTTGGAGTCACCTTCTTCTTGATGGGACTCAGAGATGAATTGGAAAGGGATTGAATGACTGGCATTTTGTTATAATTTGTTATCGAACTCATGAGGTTTGGTGTAATCAACGGTTCGTCGATAATTGTAGAGTAGATACTCAATATTCGTAACAAATGATTGAAAACAGTCTCCAATTTCTGTGCCAATTGAGGACAGAAATGACTTATAAGCCCCCAATCGAGCTCAAGAGTAAAGGATGTGTTGGTATTGAAATTGGTTTTAATCAGATTATAGGCCAAACCCTCTAAAATATTTACGGTTAGTGTTAATACGTTTTGATGAGCGCTTAAGTCCAACAAAACCAAAGGGTTTGTCGTCAATAGAGTTATGCAAATATTCAACAATTGAGTCGAAACAGAACCCTCCGAATAATGAGTGCCCCAACAGTTCAGATATTCCGTTGGCGGGTATTTGTTGGACAAAACAGTCAATGCATTACAATAACCAATGAGGGCGTGTCTGTCATCCAAATTGAATTGTAAGCCATTAACTAAATTGTAGACAACATTCAAAAGATTCGCTTCCAATAAATGATTTGTATTTAAGACTAAGTTTTCGGAATTGAGTGGATTTGCGAACGCTTTTAATGGAGGGACTGTCGAATCGAAATCTTTAAAACTGTTATCCCTTTCGTGCATATTTCTTATGGTGTGCTCGAAAGCGATGGCAGTGATCGCATCGTTGTCTGAGTGCATGACTGGAGTGAATAGCATTGGAATCAAACTATTGGACAAAAATAAATTAATCTTCAAATGACATAATTGTTAAAATGGATTACTTGGAGAGAGCACTGGCGGCAGCTTCTCTCACACGATAGTCTTCGTCAGCGATCAGAGGATAAAATACTTCATTTAGTATTCGCCTTTGAAGGCTATCCCTCTTTATATGTATCCCGTTTTTAAATTGAGATTTAAATGTTTCCAAATAATGAATAACTTTATAATCGATGTCAACCAATAGGTCCACGAGTTCAGTCTTAAAAAGAACACAAAATGAGTAAGGCTAAATTTAGGAACACACACAACATATACCTTTACGAGCCAATAAGGGTTTTGCCTCAATTCGATCAACTGATCCATTAATGCAAAAGCAGTTAAATTTATGCTATCATTGCTTTCCAAACATTTTCGGAGACAAAGTTTCAAACCACTTAATCCATGTTTAATAGCCATCGAAGAGTTCTGCTCATCAAATATAATGGCAGACAATTTGGTCAACAACTCCTCCAAAGTTGGAAATTCTATACCAAAGCAAAAAAATTTGTTATTTCTCTTAAGTCTATTTAAAACCATTTAATTATTATAATTACCCGGATATGAAGAGAGCGTACAGTTTCTGAGCAAAAACTCATTGAAACTTTTTGGTTCGTTGAGGACTTCATTAATGAAATTCCCGATAATTATTGCGATCTGTCCTTTGATTTGAGGATCAGAATGTGTCGAGTATTGGAGAATATCCCAAATCTTTTGTGGCGACTCTACTAAAAATTTATAGCATTCAATAAATTGAGAATAAATGAGAAATATTTTACCGCTTTTTGTTTGCGATTCACTTTCAATAAACATCTCTATTATCAATGTTTTTGGCTGAAGACGTATTATGGCTGCAATACATCCCAACGCCAATGACTTGACACTAACGCGAACTATTCGGTCAGATATTAAATGTCCATTACTTCCATTCAGAAGGAATTGACTGCACAGAAGTCGAACAGAATATTCTAAACAACTTATGTTTTCGCTTAAGAAGTCACCGATATCTCCAATCTTATGTCAGAATCAGAATTAAGATAAAAATTATGATTAAAGCGATTCTAAAATCGAGTCTTACATTCAGCCGATCTTCTATGGGGTCAAAGGAGGCGTCCGTATAAGAGGGCGATACTTGTATGTCATTGTGGTCTTCGCTGTCAACAAAAGTAAGTTTAGTTGTTATTTGAAAACCAACCGAAGAGTGTCGACTCATTTGATGTTTAATTGATTCGGTGTCTGCCTCTGAGATCAGTCTTTTATCGCTTTCAATTCGACTCATTTCAAGATTGATGTCATAGTTTTCAGTTTCAGACGTAATATCACTTCCATTGAAAGCATCCATTGATTTTGATAACTGTTCCGATTCTATGAATCTCTGGATATTATGCTCCGAATAGGAAAGACTTTGATCTAACTTATCGTCAATAGAAGTGACGCCACAAATGTCTGCCATTTCGTCGTCGACCAACGACTCGACATTAATTGAAGAACAACTCAAAGAATTATTGCTTTGCATTCGTCTACTGTTTCTATGCAATGACAACATAGGAGATGCCGGAGAGGAATGAATGTAAGTTCCAATTCTTGACTTATCAATACCCTTGGGATCAGTTAGATATGGAAGAATTAGTTTCGGGGGAGTCTTCAGAAGTTGAAGAAGTGCTTCCAATGCAGAGACTATAACACTGTTGTTGTTATTATAGCGGATATTATGTAAAATCAATTCAAAAGTTTGTAATAAGTTTTCAGTGATTGTGTCGTAATCTTTGGCCATTAGTTCCCTTTGCTTTTGAGTGACACCAAAGGTATTGAGACTTTCGTATTGGATATGCGATGGAATGTCATATAAGTGGGGAATCATATGTTTGAGACATAGGAATACTCCGACTATTATTCGGTCCGAGTTTTGCAACTCCAGAGAGCTATCATTTGTCTCTGAAATGCCATTCAATTGATTCAATGACTGAAGCAAATGAGTCAAAAGCCATGAGAAGAATATCTGTGGCTTTCGTGAGTATTGACAGATCACAACCAGAGATGAAGCGGCCGTTCGCCGCACAGACGACATTACAAACTGCAGGTTTGGTAGAAATGCGTTCAGAAGACTAATTATCTCATTGTCTGAAGCAAATGGAGCCAAAACAGGCATTATCTTAGTCATTGCCATCTGAAGAGTTTCTTGAATCAAATCCTCTTCTGTTCGTTCACTGATTTTGACCAAAGATGGGAACAAATTCAAGACATAGGGCTTACACTTTGCAGGACGAGTCAAATGAGATAAGTCTGCGAAACGACTTAACGCAGCCCTAAGACTACGAGAGGAACCGTTTTTCTTAATTTCTTTGTAGAGCTCCACTTGAATGCGACCCAATTGGGTGTCCATTAAGTTCTTAATCGTTCGGTTAAGACATTCGTTGGCAGTCATTCTCACGTCTGAATCCAAGTCATCACAACAGGCGAGGAATGTCTCGATGGCTATTCCCAGAAACTTTTGGAAATCCTCGATATTTCTGAACAATAAAAACAAATATCTTTTATATTCGTCACAAAACAAGATATGATATAAGACCTCAAAGATGGACAACAGATGATATCTGCAATAGTATTGCAATGAATCGTCTTTTCCTTCTTCGTGAGTGAGGTTTCCTTTTTGCTGTAAACCAATAATAAATGAATTTCAGTGAAGAACTCAATTTGCAAACCAATGCATACATAAAACGGGTGGAAACGACCGCTTCTTCTGGTCTGTCAATCGGTGTTTGAATCACTTTTAATGCCTCAAAAGACTTCACCAATTTCTCGATCGAAGCCATTGCGAAGATATTGAAATCTTGTTTCAAGATTTGAAAATAGATTAGTTATCGATGAACTTTAAATCAATATTTTCTGTTTTGATTGGAGTCATAGTTTGGGTGACAATAAACGCCACTTCAGTATAGACTTCAATAACAATAATAAATACAAACATTTCGTCACTCAATCCCTTCAAATACCAAATACCGTCAAAAAGGTTCGCACTTTCATTGCATTGTATTTGTAGTTAAGTTGAAGACTTTGTCAATTACTCCATACAAATATCTTTGTTGTTAATGTTTCTTGATAATTTTATCATTGCTTTTCAATATAATCTAGTATACGATCAAATATTAATACTTTGAGTTTCCTTCAAGTGTTATCTTTTCCCCCTCTTATCCATATCCTATGTTTATGAACAGCCCTTTCGTCTGCATTTTAACATTTTTAGCGCTTAAGACATAAAGATTTTGAAAATTACTTCAATTATTCACTTAATTATATAAATCTATTGTCGTTTGATATGAATTTGGAAGAGTTTACCGATAATCCACTCAAAGACTGTTGTTTTGAGTCAGAAATTCCTGTAATCACTAAGAAAGAGGAGTGTATTATCGGTATCGATGAGGCGGGAAGGGGTCCGGTTTTGGGTAAACCATATTCACGTTTATCTCTTATCTAACCATTAATTGATTTGAGGTCCAATGGTCTACGGATTGGCTTACTTTCCACTCTCTATGGAAACTCAGTTGAAAAAATTGGATTTTGCAGGTCTTTAACAATCACTTTAATCTCCCCCTGATATACTGAATTCCCCCCCTGTGTACATGTAGATGAGTTAGGGGGGACTCAAATGGGAACCTTTGTATTAGTGCTGATTTTCTCTCTGTTTAATTTCGAGAACAGATTCAAAGACATTGACTGAAGAGAAAAGAGAAGAGATATTTGGAAAGATCGGTCAAAACAAATACTACAAAGACATCGGATGGCTGTCCACTGTGTTATCCCCCGTCACTATCAGTAACTCAATGTTTAAGCGGTTAGTAATTGACTCTTGAAGTGGAAAGTAATACAAATGGATATTAATTTAGATCGAAGTATAATCTGAATCAGTTATCTCACGATACGGCCATTGCTCTCATAAGAAGTGCTCAACAAAAGGGAGTTCGGGTTAAGAAAGTTTTTGTCGATACTGTAGGTCCGGCTGATAAATATGAAGCCAAATTGAAGGGGTTATTCCCAGGGCTCACCATTAAAGTGTCGAATAAAGCGGATTCTATATACCCGATAGTAAGTGCCGCGAGTGTCTGTGCAAAAGTGATTCGCGACAGAGTTGTCAGTAACTGGAAGTTTATTGAACCTAATCTCCAATTCACTAAACAAGACTATGGTTCAGGATATCCGAGCGGTTGGTATTTGATGGCAAAGGTTTCATCACTTATCCACATATCTCTCATTTCTTAGATCCAAAAACTAAAAGTTTTTTGAGTAAAAACATGGATAAGGTTTTCGGTTTCACAACATTTGTTCGGTTCAGTTGGTCTACAATTACGCATATTCTCGAGGATAAGGCTGTCGGATGTCATTGGTTTGTAATCCTATTACTAATTATTTTTAAATTTGACCCACTTTTGAATCGAATGGTTAGGGAAGAAGAGGAAGAGGAGGTTAAACCTGAGATCAAAGCAACAAAGAAGATATCGACGTATTTCAGCGCTCAAAACAAACCCAATAAAAGACAAAAAGTGAATACGTTTTTCAAAGAAAGGAATTTAGAAATCGTTTCCACTTTCGATGGATTTTAATTGTATTTTATTTTAAATAATTTTAGTTTTTCTTCAATTTATACCATTTTATACATTCTTCACAATCCTTCGCATATTTTCTCGACGACCTGTTCCTCAGAAAAATATATTCTTTTAATCAATGTTTGAAAAGAAATAAATGTCTTAAAACATACACTCATTTCCATCATAATTGGATCAATACATCGATGGACTGTACTTAACAAGACTTCGTCGATAAGAACATAGACTAAACTGAAAGTTAATGATAATTAAGTGAATAAATGGTCACAAGAAATGAGTGCATACTTTTCGTCTGAAGCGAAGGGCCAGACGTGTGTCTGCAAGAAGTAGGCGTCGACTTGCATTTGCTGCAAACCATACCGACTGAATGTCGACAAACGCACGCATTCTATCAAAGTCTGAATAATTGGATCAATTAGTTAATGGATAACACAAATGACTGTCAATTACTTTGAGTCCAATTTTGATGATTCCCGTGAGGACTGATAGTCGGGAGAACTCTACGCTTCCGAATATTTCTATTCTTTCAGTGAATAACTTCTGAATGTTTGACATAAGACTGTTGTCGAAAGTGCTGTTCATTTTAACATTAATTAATTAAACTTTAATAGCTTTATAGTTAAGGTCAGACCTGGGACCATATGCGCTCCAATTGGATGACTTATTGGCAGAATGTCTTCCCCCTAAACCAATAGCACTGAATGTCCGCCGACTTCTACTCGAATCAGAACTGCGTTCGAGTCGAAGCCCCTCTTCATAGAGCTGTCCGACCTGTGCATCCATTTCGGCGACGTCTTCAATGACTCTTTTCATTACAGAGCGAACAGATCGGGGCTCAACTGAACTCAACCAGTCTCTCGTATCAACACTTTTTCTAATCATTTGTGAGATGTTATGTCCCTCTAAGCGCACAAAATGGTTGAGTAGATTCTGAGCCGTTTCGTGCGCCTCTTTGCACAGATCTGATACCGGCGTTACTTTTGTATTATTATTAGAATAGATATTAAACTGTTCGTCAGTGAAGGACAGCACATAACCAATGATTGAATTATCGAAATCCAAACAAAGTCTGGACAACAGAAGAATGAGTTGTGAGGGCGGAGACGTCGCCGTCGAATAGTTTTTCTCGTAATCCAAAGAATTTGAAAGAATATATCGAATAAATCCGATGACAACTAATTCTCGAACTAATTTTGTTCCAAAGTTCTGTTGGAATTGGGTTTTGGCAGCGAATGTCACTTCAGGATCGGTGAAAGGCGTGAGTCCGGCCACCACTGACTTTATTAATTCACTGATCGATGTCTGCAATGTTATCAACAAATCAGATAACGTCTGCTTTTCTAATGTAATGGCATTCGTGGCAATCGATGCCGTTCTCGAACTCGCACTTTGAGAGGAGGTGGTGCTCAGAATAGAGTGCCTTATATTTGTTAACTCCTCCTGATATTTAACCTTAAGATGGGATAAGAAGTGTTGGCAGTGGTCTTCACTGGCCTTCTCCACGATATGCATCGCTTTGACAGAGAAGTCACTCAAATCATAGATTCTGTTTAGACTTAAGAGTCTTCGATAGAGTCTATCCAATGCTCTGACGAACAAAACGGTATCGTTTGTCGACTTCTTTTCCGACTGAACTCGAGTTAAAACTCTGTCGAAAAACAAATTCATGTTTTTGTCGACAAATTCTCGTAAAGTATTCTCTATTCGTTCGGTCGAGTCATTCGACTTATTGAATGACTTTTGCATAAAAATGTCGGAAAAGAATGTTATGGAAAGGGATAAAGTGCTAAGAAATCCATTGCAGGCGATGTCTGTGTACTCCAGAATATCCTGTAATTAATTTGATATAAGTTTATAGAAATTAAGCCAAACGTGTAATACCACAACAGATTGGGAATCATCTGAATTGTTGCTCAAAGACTTCTTCGCCAAATCGTTTTGAAAGTCGAGTTCACTTAAATTGGTTTCCAATCGCTTATTAGACCTACAATTGAATGTCACTCAGAATAAAAGCAAATTTACTAAGTCTTACATCGATAGGTATTCCTCACAAAGCTTTTCTGTCGGTTCCTTCAATTTAAGTAATAATTCTATGCTTTCATTCAGTTGATTGGGAGATGCCTTTCGTGAGTCACAATAAATTAGAAATTAAAGACAATCAAAAATAGGAATACCTCTCTGTTGGACAGTTGATGATATAGTTTATGTTTCAATTCTTCAACTATTGCTAGACTTTCCTCTTTAATGGCCTGAATGGAGGGGAAGTGCGAGTACTGAACAAGAGTTTTCTCAGCCCTCAGATAGTATTTAACGGATTCGTTGTATTGGTTTTGTTCAATAGATTCGCGCATTTTTGGGGATAACTCGAAGAGAAACTGAAGTCTTGTCAGCACTTCGTGAGTGTTCGCCAGTTTTGATAAGTCATGTCGTCTTCCCTTCAAATTGTCTGAAATCTCTTCACTATTTTTAGTGATCGCTTCCATGTTTTTCGACAATAGATTTAACTCTTCTTCCATTTTATCAAAATGTGAGCTCATCTGAAGAGAAGAGGAATGAGTGAATGGTATACTCAAAGAGTTGGTCTTACTTTTTGAATGGTTTCTGTGGCGGAAATAAATTTATTGTAATTCTCGTAAACCAATGTTTGCATTTCACTGTCCAACGACTGGATCTGTTTGTAAAGTGTTTGTTCGCATTCCATCAGTTCCGAGAGATTACTCTCTTTCAGCAACTGTTCAAACCATCACATATTAGAAGAGTAACTAATATTTGAGTTTAAATCAATTGAAATATACTTTATTTAAATACAAATCGCTGTTAAAGTCGGCGCTATTGAAATCAAACGGATCGCAAAGAGAAGAACTGCTCCTCTTTTGGTCATCGCTGTAATGTTGCTTAAGAATACCTCGACCTCGAGGTCGGCTCCCATTCATATCTCCACTCATTTCTATTAAAATGATTTAATTTGACTCAAAAATATGATAAACTGAATGACTAACCATTGGATGCCATTTGTTTCTCCCATTTTTGATATCAATTTATGTTAAAAATATAACAAATAATCAAATATCTAATCAATTACTTAATAGTAATTAATTTGATGTCAATTACAAAATAAATGATTTAGTAATTAACAAATTTGTAATAAAATGACTGAAAATATAATTAAAGTCAATGTTTTGATATTTAGTAAACAAAAGTGATTTTGAGTGCAAAACACAGCGACTGACGAAAGCAATGCATTGAAGTGTCATTTCAGGTGTCAAACACTCAATCCATTCATTGCACACAACTTCTCACAAGTTTTTATTTATATCAATAGTTTTCTCATCAAACAAAAACTAACTAGTTAATTATCAATTCTTTTCAATATAAGCTCAACATTTATTAAACCAATTTCTAAAGCAGCAAGTTCTATTTAATGTCTATTAAAAGTAAAATGACCAAGTAAATTTCTAAGTATATATTTTCTAAATATAAATTTTTAGTATTGGATTGATAGATCACTTACCAGAGTAGATTTGTTGGATGGCGTTGAATTTGGCCGTAGGAGTCAGAAGCACCAGGGCTGCAGGAGTATTGCTATGAGCTGTGACTCCTGCGGCGCTAGTACTTAGAACTCTGCGGCTTTCATCTCATGTCTTGAGCCGACAGAAGAGCACTCACTCACCACAAACATCAGAATAAACTCTCAAACAGACAACACATATATTTTATTATTAATTTTTAGATTAGTTGTGTCCCACTATTGGCCAGAATTTGATTAACGGACTGACTCACAGCTCTGTCTAACATTAGCTCAACTCTCACTCTATTAGCGATGCTATCAAATGTTAATTCAATTGACGTTAATAAGGAAGTGGAGGATAAAGATGAATGAGGAGAGAGTCAGAAGCAGTTATGGCACTCATTAACTGCTCTCAACTATTTGACTGAATTAATGCAATAATAATATTCAGTTATATTCCAATCTTTTTTGTGATCATTCAGATTGTAATCGTTTTTTGTTAAGTAATTTCACAGACTTTTTTGTAGACATAGTCCTGGATTTGAAACCCTGGATATACACAGAGTATAGCCTTAATAATGACTAATAAAGACTCAATTTATAATATATTGATCTCAATATTGAGTAACTTATTTCTATATTATTTCGACCTCAACCCTCTGCTCAATATGTTAGCCCTGAGAATGTATCTGAAAGAGTAAATTTCCTGCAATAATGTGGTTAATAAATTGTGTTGCAATAAATTTAGAAGATTGACACCTAAATCACATCTTAAGTAAGATAATATTGGTAGATCATTCAAATGACAGTAGCTGATTTGGGACAATAAACAAGGATACTATCCTGCTTTGGATGTAATGCTAACTTCACTACATTATCACATATTACGAGATAAGAATCATATTTTTCATATGAATTAAATGTTAGATTAGATTGATATGAAATATATATATATATTTTTGATATTGTTGTTTGAGTACTTTTTTTTAATTTGACGACTCTTTTACTCTTAAAAATCAACTTATAGTTTGAGAAAATATTATAATTAATTTATTAATAAATAATAAAATAAAGATTTTATTAATTACTCAAAAGATTACAAACATTGAGAGGATTTTTAACAGATTCTTATATTATTATATATTATATTATATGTGAAGCTATTAATAATAATTATTATTAATTACAAGAAGTATTAGCAACAGTTGTTGTGACTGTGTCTGGAGTCCAGACTCTGGACTCAGCCATTTCTTTAGCACTGATTGTGAAGCCTACAGCTTTAGCAGGGATAGCCAAGATCAGAGGCTCTAGGGGGTTTTCTAAAAACGCCTAAAACACGTTCTTAACATTCAAATTCGACTTTATTTTTGACTTAAATTTTTGGTAATTTTGAATTTTTCGAGTATAGTGGGGGGTTTGGCTGCCCCCTCCTTGGCCATCCCTAAACTTTAGAGTCAAAGATTCCATTTTCTTGTCAAAACGTCAAAAGGAAACTTTTTATTTATTTCGAACTAGAGCAAGGATGGCCAAGCTCAGCAAATATTAAATGGTCAAAATAGGCCTTCCCTTAGGATTTGAAAGCTTCAACAAACCTAGTGCTTGTCCAATGACGAAATGCAAAAGTTTTTAAAAATCCTAGGGGGAATAATTTTCAAAATTTTTAAATCATAGAGGGGTATTTTAGCTAACCCCTCCCCTTGGCCATCCCTGATTTA
>JAQIWF010000235.1:0-23190 GCA_034694965.1 Ceratozetes gracilis
GGAGGATAACGTCATTAATACAAAAAATACATTAGTTTTTAGCCCAAAAATCAGTTATTTTTGTTTGTTTAGCAAACATTTTATAACATTATTTTCAATTTTGGCGATTTTTTTCAGATTTGTCTTGAAGTTATTGCACTTGTGGCACTTATGTAACGAAAGGCAAACTATTTCTGAATTAAGTTTTAAAGTTTTACTGACTATTTTCTGCGGTTCCACCCCATTTCGCCAAATCCCACTTCGCAAATTCCCACTTTGCCAAATCCCATTTCGCCAAAAAATGATAAAATAGCAATTTAAATTATAAGCTAAGTGACTTTTAGTTTAAACCTAATCTATCCTAACTTGCCGTAACCTAACTTTATACCGCGTAGCTCATAACTAGCAATTTTTTTAAAAATTGAATTTCTCAAAAACTAATCAATGTAATTTATAATAATAAACAGAATTGAGAGTAAAAAAATATGGCATTTTTTTCTGCTTATCAAAAATATCTTTTGTAAATTAGCTACAATGAATAAACCAACAAAAACACAAAAGTCGCCATAATAATTCATTAAAAATATCTACAATAAAACTTTTACCATTTCTAATGATATCTAAAGAGTTCTAATCTGCTCTTTACTGAAAATTAATTGTATGCCTTTTTAAAGCCAAGATATTTAAAAGTTATTTTTTGCAAAAATTTAAATTGCGTCCTAGAGAGAGTGATATATTGGACCTTAATCTTTTTGCACCATAGATGAACACATAGCTATTAAGAGTGCGTTAAAATAAAAAAAATTAAATAAACTTTAATAGAATAAAATTACAGCAGTTAACTTAGAAATTACATAATTACTAAAATTAAATAGGATAGTTATATTTTAGTTGACAATCTGAAGTATATACACTAAAACCAACCAGATCTAAACTTTAGAATAACTTATAGTTAAAATTTTTAGTGAATATTGTACGGAGTTAGCCGTCTTTGGCAATGTCCGAGGCGAAGCCACAGGTCGAATGCGACCCGGGACTCCCCCTCAGACCCCCTCCTCGCTTACTACTTTGAATTCCTTCAGTGGCCGAGTAAACTAGTCAAAATTAAGATCTTAAATTATTTTATTAAACACAAAACGACTTTACAACACAAAGATCAGAACAAGAATAATCTTAAAAGAGAACTCTAATCACATCTAATACTCTATTACTCATAGCAAAGGAGGGACTCTTATACTGCATGACTATATTTGGTTTCGTCTATGGTTTTGATTAACCAATGGCGGAACAATAATACTATCGTTTGCTTTGAATTTAATTTCGATAATAAAATACGGAATTAATATTTAAAATCTAATCAAATATTAAACGTTGAGTTAAATTCCTATTGTCTTAAGGAATGAGGAGAGGGATAGGGAGGAGAGAGAGAGAGAGAGAGAGAGAGAGAGAGAGAGAGAGAGAGAAGAAGAAGATGGGAAGACATTAGAGTCCGGGAATTAAATGCATTTTATATTGGAATTAATGTTTTCGGGCATACAATGAATATGTGTTTCTGAGATGTCGAACAAAACACATAACAACCAATCCATAGGAGAGGTTGGGCTCAGGAATAAAATTTATTGCCTTTTCGACCATATATTTTAGGGCATCGACTGTTTGATACCTCTATTCTGTAAAACATTAATACAATTTCCTATTTGTGTGAAGACTAATGCTGAGCACATCCTCAAAATATTATAAATTAAACAAATTAATGTAATTTAATGGCATTCGATGAATATGTGCTCTCTATGTCGAACAGCACACACAACAGGCAATTCATTGAAGAGGTTGTGCCGAGAAAAACAAAATTTATTGGTATATCGACTGTATATTCGAGAAGTGAAAAAGAAAACCCAAGAATATAATAGTATTGAATTGAGAGTGAAATTTTCTGCTCGGTTAGAATGGAAGCTGTTGTTTGAAGACTGCAATTTTGTTGGTTGGCCTCAGATTACTGGACAGAATAGGAAATAACTTCTAATAAAAGTTATCACTCTTTAAATATTTACTCCAATTCTTGGACCAAAACTCTGGCATTTCTTTTATGCAACACTTTTTGTGGGGAAGTGTAGCCAAGTGCTGATATTAAGCCAAATTACGGGATCACCACAATCACCATCTATTCAATAAGGAGTCTATTTGTGGCCAAACAGCTCAAACAAATCCATAATAATTACTAGAACTTCATTCTCACGAATGACTGAGTGTTAAGAATAATTGAAGAATATTATACTCAGATTAGTATTCCTGGTTATAATCGGTCCTCTGGTGAGCCCTTTATTGACGATCAATGTCATCAACTTTCATAATAATCTTCTTCTACTTCTTCTTCTTCATGAGTAGTGATTCTTCTCGAATAAGACACGTCTCATAACTTTATTTGCGTCGATAACTAAGCGTTCAAATGGAGACCACAATTGTGGCCTTAGATTGAACTGCATTTGGGAGACAATCAAAAAAGTTTTCCTCTTCTTCTCTACTCTTCTTCACAATCAACTGATTGTATCATTAATTCGAAATGAAAGCCAATGAGTGTAAGCACTGACTCAGTCATTGGTGTTGACTTCACGGCTCAGCCATTGATTTTAATTCAATCCTTAGAGAAAGTGTCGAATTTAATGATGAATATGACACCAAACCGGCCATTAGATTGATCTCATCTTTGGTCTTAACATTGAAAGTCAAATACTTTTCACTTCATTGTATTTTAGCCTTTTTAGGAGAAAATCATTTTTGCTAAAAGTTTTGACGGCTTTCAAAGAGACAGATATAGAGAGTTAGAGTTCACGTAATAATAAACGCCTTCAGGCGAGGGATCAATACCAGCAAAAATAATTTATTGGAAATGCAGTGCATTAGTGGGTGTACAAGATGATAATCGTATCGATACCCAAAGAGCACATCCAGTCCTGTCAAAGAGCTTTTCTATGTTTTATTCTTCTCTCATGAGATGTGAGTAAATTAAAAACAAAAAAGTAATGCATTCAAAAAAGTGGGAAATTTTGATTTATATCATGGTAATCCATTTATCAAATTTATTTCAAACAAATTCGTAATGGTTTGAGAAAATATTTAACAATTTTGTGAAGGAATTACTTCTCAAATCTATGATGAGTTGAATTGAATTTGAAAAAAAGACAGTAACTATGAGTTGAATAAAAGCTCAGAATAATAGTTGGAAAATACAATAAGAGTTAAAGCCCTCAAGTGATGTCAGTTTGGATTCAGAACAGGGATGGGAGGACTGGTGTGAAGCGAACAGATTATATACTTTGAGCTCATATATGGTATATATATTCTATAGATTGGTGTTAGTATTGAGAATATACTGTAATCTTATATATTTTACAAACCGTATTATAACTTATATACCGGTTATGTATTGTATAGTAAACTATAGGAAGCAAAGAGTGTATGGGTTTGTCAGTCGGTCTAATGATATGTGGTTTGGCATCAAAAACGAACAGTTGATTCAGCGATGTTTTATAGGCAGTGCACAGGCTTTCAATCAGAGCCTCCACTGAAATCGATTTGGAAGTATACGTTTGAGTAGAGGCCAGACTTAGACAACTGTTTATAGTAGAGCACAGAATAGCACAGAATTAAGAAAAAAAATTGAAAAGAAGCGAATGAAATGCTGTAAATCACAATCGGCTCCGAGAATATTGTTTTTGAGTTTTACGTCGATTTTCCTATTTTTCAGTTTTATTGCACTCATTAGAAACAAAAATAATATTTCCGAACAGAACTCTCGACTCTCAAAAGGATTACGAAAGAAAAAAATATAAATTTTTGCCCAAAAACAGGTTCAAGACTTACATAGAATTGGATTCAAGTCTTTTAAATGAGAGGCGAAGTAAGGAATGGAATCACAGAATATAGAAATTATTGTGTAAATCATTTTTCTGGTCTATACACAGAATTATAGAAATTATAGAGAATTACGTCCTTTTAGGATATGAGCGATGGTTTTATCCCAGTTTTTGTTTTATTTTTCAGCACAAAAACAATTTATCATTAAATACTTGTTTTGAAGGATTTTATATTTCGATATTTGTTTAGAGCACAGTATATACACTCGAATTCCAATTTTGTGAACCACCATTTTTGTGAGCATGCCAATCTTATCAACTATTTTCCAAAAAACAATGTCAAATAAGGTCTGTTTCTGTAAAGTTCAATATTATGAGTCCTATTTTATGAACAGATATCAAAGCCATCTCTACTATAAATCAGTGCTAATTATAGTCCAATTTTATGAACCCTTCAAACAACCAATAATTGAAAGCTTCGAATAACATTTGCTCTAAGTTTGAATGATTTTTTTTAAAATATTAAAAGTGAATAAAAAAATGTATTTAAAACAAAAAAAATTAATATGTGATTCATTTCTACAAAACTTTAGTAACAATTTTGATTATAATTGTAAAACAATTTTCATAACTATGACTACCCGTTAGATAAATCAGTGATTATTAAAAAAATGTCTCCTTTACTTGAATTTAATAAAAGTAAGTAAGGTTATTTCAAATCTATAAAATTAATTTTGTAAATTGTCCATTTTTATGAACCATTTCTCTTGTTTGGCCAGGTTCATAAAAACGGTATTCGAGTGTAGTAAAGAAATGATTGGATTTAATTCTTTACATTGAGAACTTGTGTGTTATATTCTGTGCTCTTGCAGTGGTGGCCCCTTTTATTCTGTTCCCTGTTTTTGAATCACAAACACAATGAATAGATTTTTGTTACTAACAATCAATTTTGAAGACAATTTATAATACAATTCATTTTTATTTAATACTCAGAGTGTATATAATATATAACGAATACAAGAATTTCTTTCATTCTGTGTTTATTTGTCTCTTCTTATTATTATATTTATAAATATATGTAACAAAAGCACAGAATCTGTGCCCAAAGAATAGTCGATTGAGTCAAACGATTCTCTGAATCGCGAAATAAATGCCTATTGAATGAGAATTTATTGAATTGTGATTCTCTCTGATCACAAGCGCTGGGATTATGGGAAAGCATTGCACTGATTGGGAACACCATTAAAAAGACATTGACTCATAATTCAGTTTTTTAATCAAATAACACAAAGAAATGAATTAATATAAGAAAAATAATAACTAATGAATTAATTTACACACAGTTTGATAGAGAAATGCTATTTAAAGATGTCTTAAAAGTTAGAGAAAAAATACATTATTTACTTATTTTATACAATATATAGATTCTTATATATACCGTATATTCATCGCTCATTTAACTGTTCTGAGCCCGTAATTGGCTATCATTTAAACATTATTTGACAAAAACAGTATTCATTTCTAACAACGATTCCTATATTACAGAATTTGGTACAGAATTTGTTGTTTTATTATTCAATTACCGTAAATACGACCTAAAAATCCCTTAAATCTATACATTTCTTGATATTGTGTATCGTTTTTGAGAAAACTTTACACCACTTCACTTCTATTGCCAAAACACCGATCAAATAAAGGCTTTAATTGGAAGGGAAAGACATAAAATTGAGGCAATCGAGCAAATTGAGTGAAAGAGATTAACGATTTTGAAATTCAATTAAGCCTTCAAAGCATAGTTTCATAATCATTACAGTTATTGTGATTAGAGTTGAAAAGAAACAAAAATGTTTACATTAGGAAACAATTTAAACCAGGGATGAAGAAGGCTTTCCACTCTATAGGGGATTGTTTTGGGGGCTCCACAAACTCATAATTTCAGACCACTATTTCTGGAGTATCGTGCTGTTTGGCCGAATTCCTTCTTGGTCAAATGCATGTTTGGTTTAATCTTATATTTAAATTAGAGCTTATAATCTGTCCTTCTTGGCGAAAGAATAGATTTTTAAAAATTTTACTTGTCCATATTGATGGAAAACTCCTAGAATGGAATTTCCAAAGTTTAGATTATAATCAGTGATTATTAATCACTAACTATATATTTTTCACATGAAATTAAATGACATTTAGGTTAACTTATGCAAAAATGAATAATATATTCTAGGTAAAATTTGATTACTCTTGTCTAAAGTTGACAATTAGCAAGCATATTCTGTATTGGCTAAAAAGTACTTCTGCCTAATAGAAATTTGGCCAAACAGGAATTGAGCCAAGCAGCACTGAATCATTTCTAGAACCTTGTGGATGTTTGTGATAATCCCCTTCAACATCCCTAATTTAAATATCCACAGAAAAAGAGTTAACAAGCAAAAAAAGGCAAAAAGTCTGCATTGGGTTTGACATAAACTTAATTAAATTGAAATTTTCATAGAAAAGGGGATTCAATGTAACGCCAATTAATTAATGGCATTAATTCAGAGCCACACAAATAGGCCTGACCTTTGATTTAGTGGAGGGAACGGCTAGAATACAGTTATCCCAACACAGGAATAAGAGAATAGAGAATCTGAGAAATACTGAGAATCCGATTACAGGCTCTTACAGTTGTGATGGGGTTCTGTCTGTTGGGGTTATAAATAATTTATTATATAATACATGACATTATCGGATAAATACAATCAATGATTACAATTACAAATTGAATAATATTTTTCTCCATTTTATTATTATTTAACTTTTTATTCCTATCTCTCATATCATGAGTTACTCACGAAATAGTCGTCGAAATAGTCTTTTGTTCAGCTTTTGGTCACAATATTTATTTGAGTCATGTCTGGCACAGAGTCCAGACGTATGAACGAATCAAATCCATCGATCCATCGATGAGATAACGGAACAAATTCGACATTCAGTCAAACAACAGTCGGATAGACATTAAATCAGTAAACAGTTTTCCAAACAATAACAGCAGTCAGTCCTCAACATTCAGTTCTTAACAGACAGTCAGAGGTTTTCAATGATAATGAAATTCAATGACCGCTCAATCGTTAAGTAATTCTTCTTAAAGTCCTCTCAAGAGTTCATTTGAGTCTAAAAGCCGTCCATCAGATGTATGTGCTTTAGATTTGAGATATTGAGAGATTGAAAGAAGGAATGGATGCTTAATGTGTGTGAATGGTGTGGAAAGTCACTCGACCTCTCATTTGATGACATACTGATGATCGGTATTCTTGTCTGGAAGTGGTTCCAAGTGATGCATTGGAAAGACTTGAATAAAGTCGTTCTGAAACTCGGCCTCTACTGAGCCCATGGGTGGCGGACTCGACGACATCAGATGTGGTGTGTGGCCCTGTGCTGCCAGACTGGTGACGGTGGAGGCGAGTGGACGCTGTTTCCAGCGTTGGAAGCGAATTATGCCAACAAAACATCCGATAAGTATTATTAATAACATTATGCAAACGATGGCGAATGTGCCGATCCATGAGTTGCCGATCGATACGAACTCACCACAAATGGGTCTGTTTTGTAATTTATGATTATCTTTCGTATAAATCACTTCCTCCTTGTCTTCCGTGTGAAAGCCTTCACGACATCGGCAGTAGGAGGAGGAGTTATTCCTATACATGCCATGACCCGGATCAACCTGCATACAAATGGAGTTCGACACCAGACAATGTTCGTGACTCACACACTTCTCGTCCAGTTTGGCCACTGGTAGACAATTGAGTGCAGTGGCAGAGGAAAGGGATCCGTTCAAGAACTTGCGAACGTCGGTAAAGTCTGCCCTACATCTGCATCGATGGTTCTGGTTATCGCAAAAACTATTGGGAGGACAGACAGAGCTTTCAATACACGAGCCCTTATCCACAGAAGAGGAGGTAATCCTGCCTGAGTTGGCATTACTATTGGCACCGTATAAATGGATTGAGTGGCTGTTGGATGAGCTGCTAATCAATGGTTCAATGGTTTTAATTCTGTTATCGGAATGAATAGCATTGCTTTGAATAACACTATTGGAAGCAATGGATGAAAGGCATGAAAAGACAATTATTATTGTTATCACAAAACACTTTATTACAGATATACTAAACATTATATGAAATATCGATTTCAGCCAAATATATGGCCAACAGTTAAACGCATAATACAAGTATTGGTTTATTAATACACAAAAAGAATGAAAGACAAGAGTATAGAACTGGGACTCAGAATTGCAACGGATGTGTACGAGGAGTAAGTGATAGGGATTCCTCTCACATGAATTTTATGGCCACCATATTGTTAATGATAATGCTCTGCACAGTTCAGACATTAGATGATTGGACTCCGAACACAACACATGTTATAGACAGTCATCTCTTTTCTCAACGATTCTGTTCGCTCACAAACTCAATGCCAGTGCCAGTCGTCGCCAGACTCAACACCATCACCAGTACAGCCATTACCAGTGCAACAGTTACTCCGCTCTCAAAAATCCTATGGAATCAGTTTATCGATTAGCCATTCCTCTGACCGCGCAATCGACTTGTGCTCGGCGTCGGCTCAAACTCCGCTATCTTTCACATAATACCAGTTTTTATCTACAGTTATGTATTCTTTATGAATTCTCATCCTTTCCTCCCACTACATAATACTGTATCACTATGTAATGATGAGCTTGGTCCTTTCAGGATAAAACATTGCATCATGTTTGATGCACATCCTATTTGTATAATTAGATCCGCAAACAAATAAGTCATAAGCGAGCAAAATTAAGATATATAAGATATCTTTGTACAGAAATTACAGGATGAGGAGTGGCCAACAATTTGACAATCAAGTTTTATAGATATAGACACTCATATAAGTTATATATAACTTATATATACATATATGTTGTGAAGTATATGAGAAGAGTATTCAATATCTCATTGCATTTCATTCCCATGAGATTAAAAGACTTAACAACTATTAGTTTAGGCTTTTTTGTGCTTACATTACAACAAACATTACTCTTCTTTACATCACATTAACAGTTGAAGAGAAAAACAGAATCAAATCAATTTAGGGCTGAAGAGAGTAAAGCACTGAAAAACTCAACCAAAGTCTGAAAGGCATTCCAAATAACACGTAAATTGTATTCAAAAAGACAAACACAAAACGACGCTAATTATCGGAATCAGTTTAAAGGGAGAGAACTGTCAAAAAATTGTTGAATAGAGAGAAGAGCAGAATATTCTTCCGATTATTCCGTAACTCAAAAACACTTTCTGTCTTTAGATTACATTTAAGTAGAAATGAAATACTTTTAAACTCCAATTCCTTTAAGAATTTCATTTATTTTGTATTTCTTCACGTAAAGTGTTAGGAGTTTGAAGTGGGAGGAGAGGGAGAGGATGGGAGAGAGGGAAAGGGTGAGAGAGTGAGAGATAGAAAAAGAATTGTTTGAAATTTTGTTGAAATTTCTTTCTATATATAATTTTAAACTCAAACTCAAGGAATCCAAACAATGATAGAGAATATAAAATATATTTCCATTCAGTCAAAGATAAGCCAAAAGAGAGAGAAATATGAAAACCAAAACATAATAAATCTTAGTCTTCGGGACATACAGTTGTCATTCGTTTGTATAGATTTTAGTTTTCTTAAGTAATAAATTTTGTTCAAAAAATATATTAAAACTTAAATATTTTATACACAAAGTCTCATAATTTATAAATTTGCGAACAAATGTTCGGCCCTTTTGGGAGAAATCAAATGAAATCTCGAAATATAAGTAATAAATAAATTAAAGGAATATATGGACTGAAAGAGCGGATCGATTAGAGAGACAAACATCAAAAGCAAATATAATAGACTTTCGCCAAACTAATGAAATGTTTGCCAAAAAGAGAAAAAAGTGTTAATTTTGGAAATGAATCCATTATTTGATTACTCGGTTATTGATTGTGACACCGATTTCGACACATTTTTAATTCTGTGCTTTAGAGTTGGGCTGCATTTAAGGCAATCAATCATAGAATCGCTTGCAATGAATGTGAGAATAATATGAGGCAAACCTAACAGCTCTTCGACAACGGTTTGGTCTGTGAAGTAATCGGAGTAACATTTGGATAATAGGACGACAAATGAGGCCAAACGGAGAGCAAACTTGCCGTCAATTCTACTCATGTGTTGAAACAATTGTATTAATGAATTTGAGTCAATCAAAGTAATGCCGGTTCGGCCCCTAATTTCATCCCTTAATTCCATTAGCGTTTGACTGTCGACAACACTTTGTTCCCAATCGAAGAACCCTTCGATTACTTGAATCGATTGGTGAGAAGTCATCGATGTTTTACATACGAAAACATTTATCAAATCTCTTATTCTGTTGTTGTCGTCATTGGAGTAGTTCTTCAATAAGAGATGAAAGTTTGCTAAAAGCTCTTTCATTTTATCGATATATTTGAAGCATTGGCGCAGACTTTGGGCCACTTTTGGGTTCGAATTAATTATAGATAACTGGAAATCATGTCTTTCTGACGAAATAATTAGTTTTGCCAAAAGTGTTCGTATTATCAACTGATTGCGAAAGACCTGTGATATCGATCGGACACCACTTTCGTCACAAAAGCAAATCAAATCCAATAGGTTTTGCATTTTTGTCGAACAGTCGGCCCTCAACTCAATTAAACTAATTGTTAGAATCTCTTCAATTAGGGCTCTGTCGCAAAGAAACAATAAATTCAATTTAAATCAAATTAACTTAAATTAAGAGAAAATAATTGAAATTTATGTACTTTTCCTCCTCCAGAGCTGAATGAGTGTAACGGATCAGACAAGCGGTCGATAACTTATAGAAAAAGGGCTCAACTGTTTTGCTGTACTTTTCTCTAATTGTGTTGAAAACATTAGAGACCGATAATAAGGCATTCCTTCGCACTTCGAGGGTTGTGTCTCCAATTCTGGCCACGAAATGTCTCATAAGACTTCTGTTGAGAACATTCTCAGATTGACTGCAATTCTCGACAATTAGTGCCGAATCTCTTCGAATAATAGGCTCTAAATCTCTGAGTCTTTTGTTGAGATTCTTCAATAGATCTGCAATAATCTGTTCATCGATTTGGGTTTTGAGTAACACTTCTGTGATCTCAATGCAAACAATCCTAATGTGTGGCTCATTGTCTGTAAAGAGTTGCAGAAACTTCTGCCAAATATCTCTCATCTGTTCGGTTAAGAGCTCTCTGCAGACATTAATCGCCGGTAAATCCATCCGAAGATAGAAGAGCGAGCGCAGTATTACTGCCATTTCATATCGCTTTCTGGAGTCACTGTTACTCAACTCAAGACATATAATCCACGGATATTCCCGACACAGGTTCACAAAGAAAAGGGCCGTAGAGTTCATGTCTTCAAATATCGGTTCAAACTCTTCCGTTGAATCCACAAAAGAGGCGAATATTGCTCTTATCGTATGATTAATGACAGCTTTCTTTTGGTTACTTATAAGAAGTGCTGAAAATCTCTTATAAACCGAAGGCTTTTCCTGTTAACCAATTTTAAGTCAAAAATTTTAAAACAAAATTTATTTAATTATTGAATAAAGACATACACTTCGGGTATAAATCATTTGTCGAAGTATTGAATCTAACCGATAGAAATCAGCCATAATTTCGGTGATTTAAATATCAAATTGTATTTAAATGAGATTAAAGTAAACAAAGCAAGCGTTCAAACAAATGATTGTTTTTTAAACTATCAAACTTTACTCAATTTAAATGTAAAAATCAATGAACTCTTTAATAAGTGGGGAATTTTGAAAATTCACTCATCAAAAGTTGAATTTTTGTGGTGAGTGTTGATTATGATTGTGAGGCATAAATGAACTTTTAGTGTAGTTATGGTCAGCACAGGTTCACCCAATTAGGCCCTTATTCTATGGGTTTTAAGATGTTTAGTGAGATTTGTTTTTTCAGCGAATCTTTTGCCACAATTCTTGTCATTACAAACGAAAGGCTTTTCCCCCGAATGTATGCGTTTGTGTCTAAAAAGATCGTATTTATCGAAGAATCTCTTTTTGCAGTTCTTGTAATCGCATTCAAACTTCCTTTCCTTCAAATGAACACTTCGTTTGTGAGAAATCAGATTTGTTTTCGA
The DNA here is from genome assembly GCA_034694965.1 of Ceratozetes gracilis. Classification (NCBI taxonomy): domain Eukaryota; kingdom Metazoa; phylum Arthropoda; class Arachnida; order Sarcoptiformes; family Ceratozetidae; genus Ceratozetes; species Ceratozetes gracilis. The sequence continues at coordinate 12,009 of JAQIWF010000235.1, forward strand.
TTTAAATCTTTTGTCGCATTCACTCCAATCACAAACAAATGGTCTGTCATTTGTGTGAACCAATCGGTGATCATTCAAATGAGATATTCGTTTAAACTCTTGATTACATTCATTACATTTGAATGGTTTTTCGTTGGTGTGAATCAATTGATGTCTTTTGAGATTGTGTTTATGCAGTGTTTTGTACTGACATTTGGGCCAAAAACACTTCCAATACTTCGAATCTCTCTTCGATTCAATGACATTGACATCACTTCTGCAGACTTTGATTTCATCGATAACTGAATTATTAGATGAATCGAAATTCAATGCATTTTCTGTACTTTTAATGATATTTTTTTGCGGTTGAGTTTCGTTATCATCCGTTTCCATATCAAGAGTGTCATCAAAATCAAGGGGTGTTTCCTCGGATTCATTGATCAATGGTTTGTCATCCAAATTGATTTCATCGATAACTGAATTGAAATTTGTCTGTTGTTGAGACCATCTTCTCTTAAATTCAAAGAATTTTTCCTTCAATTGATTCCACATTTTATAATATAATATCACATAAAATGTTATCAAAGCGTGTCTTTGAATTTGAGATTTTGTTACAGTCTTTCAAAAGTTAAGTCAATTCCTGAATAACTTAATACAGTTTTTTTGGTTTAATTCAATTTATTTCAATTAATTAAATATTTTGTGTAAAACTTGTATAAAATGAGTTAATATTTGAGAATTACTTGTCCTTCAGTTTGTGTTCCTGAATACTGCGAGTAAAGGCCAGTTCCCAGTCGTTGTGGTCTTTCATATTTAGAAGTATTCCGAAACAGGACTGAAAGCTAAGAGTTTTCTTAACTAATGGCATGAGTTCTACGTACCAATGGATAGGAAGTCTGTAGCACTCAATGCCTTCACTCATGGCTTTGTCTCTGGTTAGGGGCAGTTTACAAGTCTTACCCACTAATGAGCCCAGAATATAAGTGGCATCCGAGTCAAACTTCTCCATTATTTGTCGGGCGTCGGGCGACAAATAAACGAGTCTTTCATTTGGGAAGAGTTGTGAATAGGTTTCCGAATGCATATTAACGTAATGTCTCTCATAGTCTTTAATGGGATTAATAAGTTTCTTGAAGTTCTTAATCACTCGAGAGTTTGGATCACAGCTACAGAAGTGGAGATCAAAAGGTTCTGGACTTTGCATTCGATTCATTTGATATATTTTGGCCATTTGTCTGCCGACGGACTGAGTCTCGTATTCTTGCATTTCATTGTCGAACGAACAGTCGATAACCAGTTTTTGACCAAAAAGTGTCGCTGTTTTCAGATTATTGAAAGAATATCTTTTGAGAGATTTTTCAAAGTAATGGGTGAAGAGGGTGTTCCTCCATAGGCCGTACTGCAGGTTATTCTGTGCATCAAAGCACCCGATTTGTTTGATTTCGGCTAAGAATTGTATTTCCTTTTGTCTCTTCTCTTCCTTCAGTTCTTCGTTTTTTAAGCCATTCCTCCAGATATCGAATTCCCGAATGAAGAGGAAATCCAAATGACGTCTCAGTCGATGAGTTTCTGGAGAGTTGTTAATCATATAATCCATATCATCGATGGTAACACTTGTCGGACAAAATCGACTTCGAAATAGACTTGAATTGTAATAATTGACGACATATTTGACAATAGTTTCCGAGTTGTTGTCGACAATCAGTTCTCGATATGAATCAATTGAAAGCTTTTTTCGTGGATTTGATTCTTCGCGAAGACTTTTTTCGGCCAAATACTGATTCGCCAATTCGGGAGTTCTTCGCATTTTGAAGGGATAACTAAGGATATCGTTTGGCCACAGAATAGGATACAATCTTTTTCTTAATTTATATTTATAGGAACGAAGTCTCTTAGAGACCAACTTAAGTAAAAAACTCATAAATGGATCAAAAAGTACCACAAAATCAGTTCCGAAAAAGTAATTGAAAAAAGTTTTGTTTGTTTACATCAAATCACATGTATTTGAATGACGTAATTGATGTGAAGTCAAAGCTTACGATTCAAAGCAATGAATGAATGCATAAAAAGGTCACAAATTAGACGTCAAATACGTCACGAAAAATGGTTGACTTTGTTGTTGTTGTGATGTCTTCTTCTGAGATAATTTGGTGACAGATTGTGATCTCAAGACCTTTAATATGCAGTTCTGTCTTTGAGTTACATTACCACAAATGCAAGAATAATGTCCCAAAACAATACTCCACTCAATCGTTACTATAATCGGATCCATAGTCTGGTGACAAGAATTCCTCAAAATTTAAGATCAATTAATATTTCGTGGATTCGTCTGCGAAGAGACTCTCCGAGCACTTCCTCTTCAGGAGTGAATTCACCCGTCCATCAAAGTAGGCCCGAAATTCCGAATAGTAGGCCGTCTGTACGACGAGATTCTTCCACTCAATCGTTGTTTGGTTCGGCCAACAGTTCCCAAACAGTCAGTCCGACGCAGAGCCCGACGGCAACCACTGGTGGTCAGCCTCTCTCTCGACCGCCTCACTCGCATTTGTATCGTCACTCATCTCATTATCCATTGCTGTTCGGGTCATATAACAACTGGTCGTCCACTCGAGACCACAGATTGATATCTCATCAAAACTCGTTGTCAAATGTGGACAAAGAGAGGAACGTCTTGTCGGCGATTATGTCGATTATAGTGATCGCCACTTTGGCCACGGCTTTGGCTCAGCCCAAGTGGTTCTCCATAACGGGTGGGGTTTGCACCCGAAGATATATTGGTCTCCAGGAGTTCTTCTACGTCGGGAACTTCAATAACTATCACTTCAATGTTAACAAAGGTTTTGATCACATTTTCGTTAATCTATTTCCGACTTTTGTTCTTAATTTCAATTGAATTCACGCTTTAATTGTCTTTGGGGTCAAAGAATTGATTGGTTTTCCTCTCATTTCACTAATGGTTTGACTCTTAATCTTAGTTTTAATTCTGAATTATTATCCGAAGAATTATTGCTTCCAAAGGAAAGTGATTTGAATCCAGAATTAGATAATCATTTGAAAGGATTTTCATTCGCTTTAATCGTTCATTACTTATGATTAATGACTGAATAAATCGGTTTTTAAAATTGATTTAAATCTATAATTGATTTAAATTTCTTTTCATTTTCCAGTCATTCATCAAAATCTGATTATTTCCTTCAAAAAGAAAACTCAAATTTATTTCAAACTAATCATAGATTTGAAAATTATTAGCACTCCATAAATGTCTAGCTTTTGATAATCAGACAAATGTCTGATGCAATAAATTAGCAAATTTTAGGTTTTAATTGCTTTCTCTAATTTTAATTATCAATTTGTGTCATCACTTGAATTAACATTAGTTTTGATTTTAGTTTTATTTTCCTCTCATTTTCCAAATGAATTTCTGTAAATATTTTTTCGAGATTTTCTTTTTATATCACTTTTAATAATTGAGTTTTCGATTCAAATCTAAAGAAATGCCCAAAACTTATAATTAATCTTCAATTTTGTCGATTGTTTTTACTTATCGATTGTGAGAATAATAAATAAGAAATTTCACGACATTTGAGAGATTTATTGAGTAATAAACGGATAAAAATTAAATCTTTTGGAAAGTGATTGAGAAATACACGAATACGTGAACCGAATTTTCAATACTCTATTAGAATTGAATTTACACTCGATTTCTATTAAAACTAATGAGTTTTCAAATTTGAAATTCAAAAAACATATCTTAATATTCCTCGACATTTACTTTCCATTTCCAAGAATTCTAAACCAATTGAAGACAAACAATATTTAGATTAATATTTGATATTCTCTTCAAAACATATAATTATTTGAGACTTTTGTCAATAATTCTCTTCGGTTTCAAAATTAATTTTTGTATAAATATTTGAATTGAACTCAAATTATATGTCATTTCAGTGAAAGCGGGAAATATTTTCGATAAACATCGAGAAACTGATACCAAAGAAGTAAAGACTCACTTAACCACTGAAGAGATACTACTGTATGGACTGAATGGCGATCTGAAGAACTGTGTTACTCCCGAGATAGTGACACTCCAGCGCACAATAATAGGGCTGTGCTTTTTCGCCATTATGTTTAACTTAATTCAATTCTTCTTCGATACACTGGGAGTACACACAAAGTGGTTAAACGCCGTCCGATCGCACGCTTTGGGAAATATCTTAAGCGTACTCTTATGTGTGGTAATCGTCGGCGTCTCATATCTGGTCAGTGATCTGCTCGAGAAAGAACAGCACCGGCTTCTCAAGCAAGTAGTTAAGACCCAACCCCCTGACACTCATCACGTGGAGGTGAAGTTTGAGCTGAGCTACTATTTGGTCACTTTCTCGGGATTGTTGGCTATTATAGCGGCCGCTTCTAATCTGTTACGCAGACCTCAACACTACCTGATCGACGCCTCCGACTCTTTCTGGACGGACGATATTGAAGAAGAGCTAAACTCTTCGGCGACCGCTTCACCCAATTGGCAGTCACTCAATACTTCCCGATCGCCGCTATTTCTGCCGCCGCCTCCACCGCCTCATTCCTCGATATCACTGCCCCCTCCCCCTCCGTACAGCCCTTAAATTGAATTAATATAATAATTATTAACAAATTAGTGACTCTTTTCGGTACTAAAATGCCTTAAATATCATATCGAGTGAGATATTATCCGAAACTAATTAATGATTTATTTTTCGAATGTATTTCTGAGCCTTTATTTCGGAGCTTTGAAATAATTTATTGAAATTTTAGGAAAACATCTTTTATCTAATGATATATTGTATAAAATAATGAATAATTTAACTTATTTTTAAAAATATTGTTATCTTATAATCTGTTGAATATTTCATTGCTTTTGTTAAAAGCATTTAAATCGATATTTACAACAAAAAGTGGAAAACATTTATGTTTTGTATATTTTTCTGTATATTTGACGATAATATTGGAAACTGAACCACAAATTAACTCTTGTATTATATCTTCTAATCAATGATAAAATGTATTAAAAGACAGGCTTTGAAATCCTTGAGGTTTGATATTTCTCTTGGAATTTGATAAGAATTTTCTCAGCGAAACCCAAATCTCATATCAATGGAACTATCAGTCAATTGGAGTCAACATTCAAATCAATTCCTCTTTCATTATATTCATTAAATTTGTTTCGTTGTCTTGTTTTTACTAAAATTACTTAACATTTTCGTGAATCTCATCAATGAATCCATTTTTCTGTTGACATGTTTTGGAGGATTTTTTTAGAAATCCTTTTTTCTATTCAAGAATTAGTGGGAATTATAGACGTTTTGCGAATAATTGCTTTAAATTGCGCTAATATTGCAATACATCACTGGATTGAATATAAATGACATTTCATTTCCTCATTGCCTTCAATTAGAAGAGCAAAAGGCATACAATTCTCGTTAATTGCAATGAAAAAAGTTTTGGCAAAAGATCTCTTCGGAAAAAAATTATTTAGAAATCAATTTTTCAAACATTCGGTTAGAAGTGATACGAATGCTTCTCCTCTCAGATCTGTCTCTCATCTGTCCCTCTCCTGAGAAAGAGATTTTATATTTCCTTATTTAGTATCAAATGCTGAGACCATAAGTCCTCTCAGATTAGACTTAAACATGATTTATATAATAAATAATTTTTATGATACGCCACACGAAAGCAATTATTAATGGCGTAAATGTTGAACAGAAATAAATTTATTTCAATCAAAAAATAGTTATTTCCTAATAAATAAGAGAAATAATTATTATTTCATCTAAAATAGGTATTATAGCTCTGGAGAGGCACAGCATCAAACGCACAGCACTGGCCTCTTATCGACGGATAAATCATTTTAAATAAAAACCTTTTTTGGGAGAGAAATGCAGACTTTTTTTGCTGATAAGTTTTGAGTTGAGAATTAAAATTCATGTTTCATCCATTTAATACTCGGGGTCTGAGAAAATTGATTCCAAACTCGAGACTCATTTAGTGTTTTTGGGGATAAAAGAAAAACAATTTAATAGAAGATTTGGCAAAAATTATTCACAAGAAGAAGATCTTAGGAATAATCTGGTATTTAAACCAAAGATAAGACTAATGTCTCATTCATTTCGAGAATAAAATTATTAGACGAGAAATAATGAGTGGAATAACTCACAGATAACTCATTTCGGAATAACTTATTCTAATTCTTTGACTCCAGTCTTATCACATATTTGCCAAAAAATACATTTAAGGATCTGAAAGAGGATTTTATATCATAAGCTCTTCTCACACGTAATTAAATACTTAATGCAATCATTTGAATTCAAGTCTAAACTCATCTATTTATTCAAAGTGAGGCTAATTTCGAGGGATAGTTCGCTGTTGGAGCGGATGTGCCTTTAGTTTAATCAAATGTCGCGCAGAATTGCAAACATTATTTCAAATAACTCTATCATTAATTTTTATCTATGAATCCATTGAAACAATTTTCAGTGATTTTAATGGTTACAATCCATGCGTTAATCTAAAGTTATTCATAACGTCTTCTGAGGACAAGGCGTTAAATAAATAAATATTACTTTTGAGACTTATTTAGATAAGAAGCCGACAGTGAGTTCCGGTGTCGTAACTAATCCCTCATTTGCCTAACGATCTATCAATAAATATGACTAACGATTAAAGAATGACTGAAATCTAGAGTTTCATCATTTCATTGGAGATGTGATTCAATTAATTAATATTTTTCTCATTTACTGCAATCACTTATGATAATAGACATCGATAACAATCATTGCCTTGAATTTTGATTTATAATAGGCTCTCAAGTCTTAAATACTTATTAAACTATTAATTTTTATTCATGGCTTCGAGAAATGGATAAGTTTTTGACCAATCATTTTGTTTATGACATTGAAAACAATTGAATACCGAATAATGAGATTAATTCATGAATAAAGTGTGAAATCTATTCATTCGTTTAATATAATTAATAAATCAATGAAATTATATCTTCACAAACGTTTAAATCGATTTCTACGAGTATTAATAGATTGTAATATAAATTATATAACATTTTAAACATCTATAATAATGTACAATAAATCAAAGCAAATGTCTCAGAGGCTAATCTCAAAAGTGTTATTCTCTTGAATTTTTGAAGAATTGAATGCAAGATATAAAAAGAAAAGTTTATTTTAAACTCATTTTTAATAAATTTATTATAAATTTTGATCCGAAAGTTATTAAAATCATAAAAGTTTTCTCAAATAAATTATTTTTATTATGTTTTAAGTGATTTTGATTTAGTTTTATCACAAAATTTTCTTTATTTCTAATAAATCGTTTTTAAAATTTGCTTTTTGATAGCAATCATTAAAGATATCAATAGATTCACTCATGTGTTGCCAACAGTACCCCACCTTTCATTATAAGTGCATGTTTTTTAGCTAGAGATAATTTTTAGATTTAACATGATAAGCGTAAGAATTATAATTTGAATAATTTCCATTTTATTGCTGGCTCATTTGAATTAAAACAAAGGCTTTTAAATGATTAAATTAGGAGATATTCTAATACTTTCTTTAAAATCGGAATTCAATGCAATCATTGCTCTCTTGTCTACAAAATAGTTAATAATTTTTTGATAAGTTTTATGAAACAACTTTTCTTCCGATGAGATTAATATAGAGATTAGGGTTTGACTTCTTATTCCTTAATAAGCAATATATAGAAAATAAAAATAAGAAAATTAATTGCATTAATGAACTAATTGGGCATTAATTGAAATTTTTATCCAATTTTTCATACCTTTGCGTAAAATAAGACACATTTTTTTGAAAGCATTTTTTTCTTAGTAATGAATGTGTTATTCTTATGAAAAAACACAAAACCTATGCATAGATTTATAGGGAATTCTGTGCCAATTATATAATTAATTTATTCTCTGACCCAAAGGCAGAGCAGAGAAAAAATCAATTAAATAATCGTTTATTATTATAATGGCATTTAATTAAATGCAGTAAAAAACAAGTGACTTATAAATACATTATGTATTCATTAATAGTAAGAAAAGAGTCTTTTCTTCCCAAATTCAATAAATAAAATGTCACACAAAAGAGCAAAAGAAGGATTTGATGGCAAGGATTCAATTATATTAACCAAATATCAATATCTGGAGGTAAATATTAAATATTCTGATGATTGCATAGATCTCTGAGACAAGGTTTTTGTTTTTGCCATTGATTTGCATTTTTGATAAGTGTTTGGAATATTCATATAAAGAATAATATGGAGAATAGGCTGAGATTGAGTTCAATAACAAATGTTGTCTCATATGTGAGGGAAAAAATAAAAAATTCTCATATTTTTTCATAAATACATATTTATATATCAAAAAATCACTATTTGTTTGCCAGGATTTTAATTAACTAATTAATAGGAATTTGAGGCCTTCTTACACATCAAACAAATGTATGAATTCTTGCGTAAAGAGAATAAAATCCTTTTCGTCACAAATTCTTGAGATTCTACTCGTAATTATTGTTAAGGCATTGAATCGCTTCCTCTCAAAAAAGACTCAAATATTGATTAGACTTCGCTGTCATCAGATAATAGTACAGTTGATCGTAAACTAAGAATTTTTCCTCAAATATCAGTTATCGGAGAGAATTGATGATTAAGAAAAGAAAATGAGTTTTAGTTTATGTGTTTGAAAACATTGAATGAATGCGCATAAAATTATCTGCCTTAATATGAATTGATATAAGCAGAGAGAGTCTAGTCTTTAAAATCAATGACAAGATAGACGTGCAGTTGAGACAAACCAAACGCCAACACATTTAGGGTTTCATTCATTTCTCGCATCGGAGGGACCAGACTCTCGATAACACTATTCGGGCTCATCAGTGATACTCCACTCGAGTGTCGATTAATTCTGACACTTGATTTTGATGACAAAGTTGCCATTGTTTGTATTGATAGCAGTTTATGAGTAAAATTCTAACAAATTATTAATTGGCAATAATTTCACGGCTCCTCTCATCTCATGCCTTCAAACTGTGCTTTGATTTTGATTTGTTTCACATAAATTCAATGAAAAGTCATTTCAAATTTCAAGGTTGGATTCATTTCTTTTGTAGTCTTTTCATTCATTTTCATTGAATACTTTGTGTTCAACTTTTTTTGTGGTTGTTTTTAATAATCGTTTTAATCATTGGACTGTCGATCCAAACCTCAGGTCTGTCGCTAACGAAGTCTCATTTCAAATGTGTATTTCATTCAGTTTTGGTTATTACCGTAGAAATGCATTTTTAGAAAAGCCATTAACTTTTAATATCATTTTTGGGAAAATTTTATGCAAACATTATATGTTTGATATCCAGGGTTTGAAACTTTTATCGATTACTTCTTGCAATAAGTGTTTTGAATTACAGAATACTATTTCCTCCAATGTTTTTATTAGAAATGTTTAATGAATAGTCTATTGATTGGCTACTTTTCCATTAATTGCATGATCTGTTTGTCAAAACCTGGAATAAGCGTTCAATTTATAATAACTAATCATTTTTCAAATAAAATGCTCTCAAATGTTATCTGATTTATGCATATATTTACCCGAAAAGAGAGGAACTGTTTCTAAAATAGAGACATCCAAACCGTTTGTGTGATCAACACATTCATCAATCATCTGAAGAAAGGCCTCAAACATAAAGACCATATAAATACTAAATGTGAGTAAATATATATTTGGAATAAATAAATAATTTACAACTCATTCATACGAAAATTTTTTCTCATTATATAGTTTTAAGGGTTTAAAAACTCATTTATTTTATTTTATCATTTATTACCTTTGAATGCATTTTATTATTGAATCGATAGTGTATTGAGTGTTGAGTAGCTTTTCCCAAGTAAAGCCTTTCAGGACAGGGCTGCTCAAACTCTTATGTAAGAATGAGGGGGTATTTTTCTAGTTAAAACTTCATAGACTTTGTTGGTGTAGATGTTGTTATTCATTGATGTAATGTTAAAATTTGGAATATTCAGGGGGATTTCCCGACATTTTTCAGCACAGGTAGGGGGTTTTGGGCTGACCCTTCCCTATAAGTAACACTGTTTTGAAGCAATTATACAACTTATGAATTAAGAGTGGAATAAAAACAAGAACTCAATCCAATCCTATCATTAAGTGATTTACATCTAAATATTTTTTTCTTGTTTTCATTTATTTGTAAACTCGATAATTGAGTCATCTATGCATCGATTTTGTAGTTTGAATCAAAATATAATAAAAACTAAAAATTTATGTTTTATATAAGAGTGGGTTATATAATAGGGTTATGTAATTGTTATGTGAGACTCATTGGAACCGCTGGTGATTTAAGAGAGAAAACTCGTGGTTTAAGACAGGAGTGAAGAGAATAAAAAGAAACAGTTTTTTCGCAACTATTAAATATTCGATGCAATCGTTAAGCAATAGTTTGTAGGATTCAAGGCTTAATCTGGGTCAATGGTGAAGGGCAAGGCTTTTCTCGATATCGCATCCACACAATGGCTAGAAGGGGTTACCACAGATCGTATCAAAAGCAGATTAAATCGCAATTATTTCAAACATTTGAACCCTTTTTGAAATAATACCCATTTTTAAGGATATGATTTATGTCTGAATAATAAAAATATTTGCTTTAAATGAACTTGATCGAATATAGACTCGTATTTATTAAAGCAACCTGGCTACTTTCTCTAAATGCTAATATCTCCGATAATTTATAGGTAAATGAAGGCTGGCTTTAGGGGCAGCATATCGTTAAGGATGCGAAAGACCTGAGCGTTAGATATTAATATTCATACAATTATTGTAATTTTTTCTCTTTTCTCAAACCATTTACCAGTTTTTGAACTGAATTTTAATAGAGCTTAAAATTTGTGGTCGTTTTCAATTGTGAGAAAAACCTGACTTACGGTTAAATTAATTCCCAATTCTTTTTGTTATTTGAAAATTTGGTAAAATTTTAACACAAATTAACTTAATTTCGAAACACTTCTGAATTGAAACGAGTTTTTAGAAAATCATTGCTTTTCATGCGTTTAGTAATAATTATGAGACAAATAGAGAGTAATTGAACAAGGTGTAACTTAGTTACAAGAGGACACAACTGTGAACTTCACGAACTGTGAATTTAAAATATTAATA
>JAQIWF010000236.1:0-23134 GCA_034694965.1 Ceratozetes gracilis
AATTGGAATTTTAGCTAAAATATATGTACTACTCGTTCTTATCCCTCTCGCCTTTGTCCCTCAATCCCTCGGAACCGACTGAAGGACCCCATCGAGTACTCACTGTACTTGGATTAGAATCAAATCAATGTTAACTATCATAATTTTACACTATTACGATGGGAAGGCATTGTATTTTAAAGAATGATCCAAGAAAGACATCATCCCAAGTCGCTGGAGAAGTTTTGGAATCCCTTGTTTTTGTCCACATTTTTTGAATATTTTTTTGGAATCCGTGTTTCTGTTGTGTTGACTATAAATGACTGGTAGATTAGTTTTGGATTGAATTTAAAATGAGCAAAATTCTTCTAAAACTTCTATATTAAACATCCTTGTTTCATTTAATCAAATTACACGGATTTTACAGCGAATTTGTAAATTAAGAGCCCATTTTCTTTAAGAAACACAATTTCTCAATAAGAAAGCGATAATTCAATAGTTTTTTAATTAAAAAAAAACAAAAACAGACTATAATTCATGTATATCTTGGTTAAAAAAATATTATTATATCAAGGTGATAAATATGAGGGTATTGTTATAATTTGAGTGGACGTGGTTTGTGAAGAGCCCTTTGTTTGTGAAATTTGGCGCAAATGTGGGCCAAAACAAAGTGTTTAAGTTTTTGTGATTTTATTTAATTTAAATGTTTTAATCATTTTATAAATAACTGAAAAAGTGGTCTAAAATGTCTTCAAAACATATCTTCAAAAATATAGTCAATTCAAAGAACAATTCAATGACTGATAAAAGTAAACAAAAGTCTATTTTAGACTATTTTAACAAAAAGTGTCCGCAAATCAAAAGAAATTTCGACCAAATGAGTGATAATTCAATTGCCAACAAAAGTGGTAACAAAGATATCACCGAAATCTTGATTATGGATGAAAATGAAGAAAAAGCCAATTCAGTGGTTTGTGGCGACAAAGAGGACAAAACTGATCCCTTAGATAACGAAGAGTTCATTGATTTTAATAATTTCTTGCAAATAGACTTCAGTGTCGAAGACAAACAAATTGGTGTCTCTATTGATGACAATGAGTCCAATGAAGACAAACAGACGACCGGTTCTTACGTTTATCAGAATTTTCGGCAAATGATTGACTTTGTCTTAAAAGACGATCATTTGTCTCATCTCTTTGATGAGAATGACTTACATGTGATCCAAGTCTTCACTTGTCTTTCGGGTGAGAAGTAAACACTTGTAATGAAATTTAATCTAATTATCAAATGTAAGGATCGGCACAAATGCTGTTCATTAGACTCTTTATGCGGAAACGTATTTGGATTCGTAAAAATTCAATCAAATATCCAGAAATCGGTGATAATATGGGACCGACTCTCCAAGAATTGGTCGAAAATAAGTTTTTGCTCAACGGTTAGTAAACTTTGATATTTGCATACATTATACTTAACTCAAGGAATCCTTTCATATCTTATTCAACAAATTATTAGACTTATTGAAAGTGTACTCAAATTTATATGAATTGATTCGTTATTTACTAGAAATGCCATTTTTGGTCTAAAATATGTTTTGTTAACAGCAAATGATTTGACGGATTTTAGTGAATCACTCGATATTTTGGACACCATTGAAATGAAAAGAGTGGGCCGTTCTTTGAATGGACTTAATATGAATGGAATGAATACTAAGAGGAATATCAAGAATGCAGTCATCACTTACTTGAATACCTGTCAACCAGTCTTTAAAAGTGATAAACACTCGGACTCTATGAATGAGATTCTACTCAAATCGTAATTACCCCTCAATTTCTCTTTCAATACTCATTACTTAAATGCTCTTATTTTAAATTCTAGGATCAAAAATGTTTTGAGAGATAAATGTTTTCGAGTAAACGATGGTTTTTGTGATGTCTTCGAGAGAATGTTCTTATTGTTCTCCAGACCCGAGTTATCCGACGATGACTTCAATACTCAAATCAGTTATGAATTGTTAGTTTTATTTCTTTTATCGTTTTTATATTCAAGTAATTGCTTTAATTTCCAATTAGTTTCAGGATTTTCAGAGTGAAGATAGGATTAGAGACTTATCCTAAATATGAAATTAATAGAAATTCGGTGATATATAAGACTCGCGAAGATTTGCTCCGTTATAGTGAGGCCTTCCGACTGGAAATACAAGTATTGTCGGCAATTGAAGACAAGAATTTTGATGTTGTCATCAATAAGTTGATGGTTAGAGCGAAACAAAACTATTTCGATAACATTAAAGAGAACGAAGAGAAAGACATACTTTTACCGCGATTTTTACGCCGCTATACCTGCGCTCAAACTTATATCAGGTGTTTATCTCAATGTGTGTCTGTTTTAGAGCAAAGGAAGAAGTATTCGGAAGCCGTTTCTCTCCTTAGAGATACTCTTTTGTGTCAAACTGTATATTGTGTAGACCTGAGGGGCCGTTGGTTTGAAAGACTATCTTTGAATTTAGACAAACATTTAAAAGATCCCATTTCTGCTCTACAAATGGTTGAAAAGGGTTTGAACGATGAATGGGTCCGAACAGGTCATCGATTTGCTCTCTATATTCGCGGAAAGAATATTAAAAAGTCATTAAAAGTAAAGTTTCCACAAATGAGTGAATTCGAAGCCATTAAATACGAAGAAACCACTATTTTTGCCGAAACCATCAAATATACGATTAATGACAGAAAGAATATCTTCAAAACGACTGATTCCAATGGAGACGTGACAGTGATGTCCGTCGAAGACATTTCAATCAATCATTACAAGAGTAATGGCTTTACTGATGGCATTCATACAGAGGGCAGAATATATCACTCAATTCTTTGTCTTCTATTCTGGGATATCATTTATATGAGTGACACCCAAGAGGTGGTCGACGCCTTTCGTTTCAAATACCAACGAATGCCTCTCGACTTCAATAGCGATGAGTTCTTCATTCGACGAAAACCACAAATCACTTCACTTTTGTATGCATTGAAAAATATGAACGAAACAGAAATCAATAATATTTTGGAAAATTCGTGGAATAATAACTTCGGAACCGTTTCTCTCATTAATTGGGAGACCAATGATATAAATCAACTTAAAGTAAAGTTAATTCAGTCGTTCATTCTTTTATAATATTGTTTGTATTGCAGTCAATCGCCAATTGTTTCGGCTCTTCCATCATAACAGACATTTGTGAACGACTTATCCAAGACTTCCGTCACACGAGAAGTGGATTTCCAGATCTATTGGTTTGGAATCCTTCCACCAAAAGGATAAAAGCTGTTGAAGTAAAGGGTCCAAATGACAGACCATCAACCAAACAGCAGCTATGGCTCAGTTATCTCACATCTATTGGAGTGGATGTCGAGATATGTCACGTGAAGGCTAACAAATCCATGCCATTGATTACGGTTTAATTTTCTACTTCTAATCAATTTTATTAATATATTTAACCAAAATCTAAGGCAAATCACATCATATTTATGTAAATATCAAATAGTTTTGTGATTATCATTAGATTCTTCTGATTGGAACCTCTCATAAATTAATCAAATTTTAAATTATGATAGAATCAAAGATCACATCATTTTATTATAATTTTAAACTCAATATATATATAAAATGGAAAAAATTTTCGTTGAATTTAAATTCAAACCAAAGTTTATTAAAACTTATTATAGAATTTTACTTTTAGTCATAGTTTGCATACTTTAGACCCTCTCCGCCCTCGCATTCAATTATGGATATTAAGTCCTGTTTGTAAAGTGTGTCAAAACTCGATTGACATGACTTTTATTAAAGATCTGATTCGCTTCCAACGGAATATTCACGCTTTAGTTTAGGCCGTCGCTCATGTGATACCTGTGCGGGATCTGCCTTTATAGCATTGAGTCCCTTCTCCACAGTATATGGAGTGTCCAAAGTTTCAGAATAGCTCTCATCGTGTTTTGTATTTTGGTTTTTATGTTTGTGGAGTAGTGCCGGTCCGTGCTTTTGGTAGTACCTCTGTTTCGCATTTTGGTTGAGGTTTGCGATCACAAGTTTGCGGTTCTAAACATTAAATACAATCAAAATGAGCTCTAAATAGAGGAAGTGTTGGACAGACCTCAATGACATCCTTCCACTTGTCGATGGCATTACGAGCTAGTTCGATTTTCTTTTGTTTAGTTGTCGAACGCTTTTTGTAAACGATTTCAAACATAATGAGACCGATTCCCGCAAAGATCCCGATTCCCACTAATATGAAAACTCCGGCCATATTTTTGAGACCGAGAGTGGCCGGAAAGTTCTCACTCCTCTCTGCACAGATCTGTTCGGCCAATAAAATCCATTTGTTGTCCAATTCTTCCATATATCCAATTTCATGCATTCCGAGCAGAGCGAGGGTTACTTTTTTTGTCCAAAAGCTGTTACCCTTCGTCATTGCTATGGCATAACCCGAGCGTCCAAATAGTTCTCCAGATGTGCTGAGTTCGCAGTCTTTGGCGGCCTCATAGTCTAGTCGAGCGGAATCCCATATGAAGGCATCCAAATCACCTGAATATTCAAAAGAGTTTTCATTCATTTATATTGTTTGGGATTCAGACCTGATTTGACGGCTGCGATGGCGTCCTCTGCGTTGTCGTAAATGATATTGATCATTTTTCTATACATTGTCGACAGTTCCACTTGTCTTCTAAAATACATATCTACAGAACTGTCCTTAACTGTAGAGTAATTGAAACCTTCGGCCGGATTTCTAAGTCGAGGGTCATTTATTCCCGTCAGAGGTGTTTCCGGTCGATCCAACACAAGAAAAGCAGCCAAATTAGCGGTATAGGAGGCCACCACAATCATTGCAAAGCCCGCCCAAACCATACCAAGAACTCTACCACTAAAACTTCGTGGAGTACCCTCACCAATACCACTGTTTAATAAGACTCCCCACGCGAACCAAATAGCACTCGAAAGGTTGAGCGCATCTTCTTCTGTAGCGTCACAATTGGGGAGTTTATAGCGACCAAAAGGGCTGAATCTGTCCAACAGGTAGAGAGCCAGTGCCACCACATGGACCGACACAAACACCGACACCCATAAAGCGTTTTGGAAGGGCTGTAAAAATGATGCCAAAGGATGACGAAGTCTATGAATCGATTGTTTCTTCTGTAAAATAGTTATTCCCTGATATTTGAAGGGTTTAGTGAACTCAATGGCAAGGGATCTCTCCGGGTTGATGGTGAGGGGGGCCACAACCATATCTGCTCTCTTGTAATAAAGTTCTCCAACTGTTTGAATGATTCTTTGAATAATTGGTTTAATTGAATGCAATTCATACCCAAACCGGTCCACACTTTGCGTTGTGAATCATTGACGAAAGAGAAGCCCCCATAGAGACCATCTTTAACCTGGTGCAATGAGTAGGTGAAGTTCAAATAAGAAGCTAAAGTCTTCAACAAATCCATACAATAGCCTTCACAACAATACTTCTGTTCTCTACCCGTAAGTGAGTCCACGAGAGGACACGGGATCTGTTCTGTAGGACATTCTCCGCGATCATTGGCCGGACTGACCAAAACAAATGGTTTTTCTGCAACGGTTGCAACTCTAAAATGATTGGGAACTTCATAACCAATGGGTTTATTCAAAGCACTTCCCGACCAAACAATTTTGCTCTCATTTAAAGTTAAAATCATTTTGGATTCAGTTTCTGAATAATAATAGCGACCGACCACTGCATCCATTTGATTGCTGTCCACATTTATTATTTCATATTCTGAATGAATTCGGTCCCCCCTCTCATCGAAAGCCACGTGACCTGTCCTTCCAAACAAAAGATTTTGTTTCTTGATATATGAAAATAGTTGATAACCGCTCTTCCATTTGGCGCGACTTAAATCACGGCAATCAGTCGGAGGTTTTGTGATGTTATCGTTTAAACTCATATTCTTGAGAGCCATTCCTAGAATATAAACGCTGTCTCTTATGTGGCCCTCAATGTTATCAGAATTTTGAAGTTTAAGGGCTAACACTCCGGTCGGCCTATTCTTGGCATTAAGCACTTGTTCCGAAGCAATCCAAACATATCCCGCATCAGACATATTAAGGGTTAGAATTTGATGGAATATAGCCTCAGAGTCTTCATAATCGGTGTAAAGAATAAAGACACGACAGGATGAGCTCTGTTTAGTTTCCTCCAACATTTTCATTATATCGGGAAATCCGATCTCATACTCAATAACAGCTTCTATCTTAAGATTGGAGACATCGGCCAACTTCTCGAACCTGTTCTGAACACTTCGACCATTTATGTCATTACTGTGAATAACGACAACACAATTAAAGTTAAAATAATTCAGAATTTCGAGCCAAACGTCCGCCTGATTTGAATACGTGGCCACAGTTCGCACAAAAGTCGGGTAAATACTCTTGTCTGACAGTACAGCTCCGCGATTAGAAATGCCTATCGTTGGGATGTTATGGAATGTTGTGGTATATGTGATGGCATCCGAAGGAATGGTGTCGTCAACAACCATACCATAGACCTGATTAGACTCAACGTTATATTCGTAATAAAGACAATCGATTATACCTCAGAAGATAATAGTTTTTCGCAAACAGTCAGCATATTTTTTATTGGATTCGTATCTTTTAGATAAGCGGAGCCATGAAAAGTTAGACCTGTCCTCACTATATCCGGGTCCTCATTCAAATTATCGATAGCCTACAAAATCGGTATAATAGAGTTCAATCAATTAAATCAAGAAATCACTCATCTATTTGAAGAAGAAATTATTTGTAACCATAAAATGATTGCATAAATCTAATTGGAACTACTTAAAATTTGTTCAAGCTAGTTCCTAGTTTAATTGATCGATTGTTTTGGAAAATTCTAATAAAAAACATACTTGCTCAAATTGAACTATATTTTCATCCGTTGATAGAACAGCTCCGATATTATAGATTTGATTCTTTTTAGTTAATTGAAACCCGTTCAAATTGGAATTATAATCTTGACTTAACTTCTCCTCTGACTCTTTAATCACTTGTTCGGTGAAATCAAACAAAATAAACAAACAAAAGCTTAAAATTAGTTTTAAAAACATTTTATTTAAATTAACTTAAAATTATTCAAATTTTGTATAAAAGTAAGTTCTGTTCAATTCATTGATAGCTTATTATATCATTTCATTTATCCATCGCTTAATAATTGAAATATTTTTGTTTATTTTTCCTCACATTTTGATTGTCATTTGAGTGGAAAAAATAGAGTAAAGGATGAAAATCTCATATCATCTGAGATGAGATTCAGTCAGCTCTGCTTCGCGTATGTTTGAAGAGCACAGACTCTGAGGTTTCTTTCAATGTTAACAATTAAAATCTTGTAACAATTTTATTGTGTAAATTCTAATATCAAATTAATTTGTATAAAATCAAAATCAAAATCAAATATCATCTTGCTAAAATTAAAGCAATTTAGATTAGGACTACTGGAAAAATAATGTCTTATTCGGATTATTAGTAACAATTGATTTAACCATATCTAAGCTGATAATTTATCATTTAATATTTTAGTTGAGCTAGAATAACTCCTGCATTAGGCATAATTGGTATGGTTAAATTTGAGATAATAAAGTGAAAAACGTCGTATTTTAGTTCTTATAGACATTTTGAAGCAAATGATGGATTTTTTAAGACATATGGTTCCCATCACTTCAAGAAAAATGTTTTTCGTCTTATCCTACAATTTAAATGTTAACTCTAGAGTCTAGACTCAATTACATGAATAGTAACTACAACCTTTGCACTAATTTGTTGTTTGTTGGTCTAAAACAGGACTCAGACGAGTCTTTACCTTTTTGTCAGTTTGCTGTTTGAACTTTTGAAGCCCAACACAAGTTGTCGACCCCTTCCCTCTACTATTTCACAAAATATTATTTGAAGTGTGGACTCAATTAAAGTTTAGTCCAAAAAGATTTACTTCTCTTTAATTAATGATTTGAGTGAAAATGACATTTACAAAAATATAGATAAATATTAACAAATAATTTATTTTATGGTTAAAATTTGAATCCCCCAGCAAAATAATTTGCCGAATAGTTTAACTGCCCTATACTCTAATTAACAGTAATATTAATGAACCAAAATTCCAAGATAAGTATAGCCTAAATCAAATTGTAGGGTGTGTTAGTGAAGACTGCCTTGAGCCCTTTCCAGCAAAATACTGAGCTTATCGTCTATAGATATCCAGCATATCTGTAATTGTTTGTAGTTAGTGCTATCCTGGCTCAATTATTATTAGATAAAGTAAAAATTTGTTTGTAGCATGGTCATACCTCTAATTTATGCCATAACAACAGTACAGCAATTACTGATTGGTTTGACGTAAAGTGAATGATAATAAGACAAGTGCTAAGTGGAGTGAAGGTCTCCTCTGATAACCAAATAAATGAATAAAAATTGGCATTTGTTTGACATTACATTACATAATAGCAAAAAATGCACTCTTTTTGCGAATTCAATCTTTTATATTAAATTTCAAGAAATAATCCATAAATAGATGAAATCAATAATAAGATTAAATAGAAGAGTTGATATTTGATAGCTAAGTATCATAAATTATGATATCATAATATTCTGCATATTTCTACTCAAATGTTTGACATCTCAATTGATCGCAAAAATGTCTTAAGAAATCATATGATAAACAGTTGAAAGCATTAACTTTGAAACAAATTAAAATGTATTGAAATTTGTTGCAAAAGTCAAGCAAATAGTAAGCAAATGAAGTAAGCATTGAGTGAATGGTTGTGCTCTCACTCGAAGAACACTCTCAATAACCCAAACATTTCAAAACTTTTCTGATGCAATGCATACAAAAGATTTCAAAGAGAGTGTAGAGTCTGCAGACATCTCTCACAATGAGTTTGGGACTTATTATTCAAACTTTTTGTTTATCATGAGTTGGAACAGCTTCTCGACCCCCTGTCTGAATCACCCCAATCACAACACAACTATTAATAGCATTCATTGTATTACACATTATGTATGAAATATAGTGCCAAACATCAAGACATTAGTTTAACGTTTTCTTCACAAATTAACTTTAATTCGTGAGGGAAAGGCTGATAATTTATCAGTGATAAATGCATTCCTATCACATCACTATCTCAATATTTTTTAACACCAATTCCAACATAAGTTCTAACATAAATGCTAATTAATCAAGATCGTACTTATATCAACAGGATATTATTGTATGGAATAATGCCAATTCTACCATGGGGCTTTGAAAAATGGTTAAACAAATATTTAAAAAGAGACTACCATGGCAATCTCTAAAAACGTCAGATTTACGATTTATATTCCAATAATAATAATAATAATTAGCCTGGACAGTGCATTTGTACTGTTAGTTCTTTCACAATAAGAGAAAAGGCTTAACGTATGGGCTTTAATGCAAATGTTTGCGCCCTTTATATTCAACCATAAGATCCTATTATGTGGGAAATCAATGTTTTCATTGGTTTCTCAAAAAATGTTAACAAATAAGAGAATAATATGACATCACTTCTGACCAATGAATGCATTACTTGTTATACGATTGCGTTGAGTCCGACAGTGAACTCCATTTCCGCAGAGATTGACTCCATTTATGTGAATGTCGTGAAAGAAAGCAGTAATACTCTAATCAAACCAATTGTTGGCCTCTAAGCGATGGACTAACTATTGTCTGACACAACCCGCGCACCATATGGTGTCGCAAAGTATTACACATATAATCATGGCGTAAGTCATCACCAAACGGATCAATTGAGTCATCTTTTGCTCATTGAATGGCAGTCAATGGCAGCCATATTGACATTCAATGCAAAAGTCAATCAATTGTTCCCATAATTGAAGATATAATTGATCTCAAAATGGTCTTAAATTTCAGGTCTTTTACGACTTTGGAAACACTTATAAACCCCTTAAACATAAAAAATAGTAAAATATTGGAATCAAATGATTGCAAACAAAAGGAATCAAATGTCGACCGAAATATTGTCCTTCGATTCGGCGCTTCTGTCGCCGGCGGAGCAGTCATTCTTCAGTGATGACTGTCTGCAAACACAACATTGCTCTGAAATAACACCACAATTGGCATCAGATGACTGGCTCCAGGACTTCGAAGACATCAGAAGTTTCTGCGACGGTCTTGAGTTAAGCCTCAACTATGAACCCGAGCTAACCCTCGAGGCGATGACTAAAGAGGTGGACACTCAATACCAGAGCAAAGCCAATGAGATAATCGATTACTTGGACTCAACGGCATTCATGAGCCCCCTATCGATCGAACCCTCCTCTCCACAGAGAATTGATGGCAGTATTGGAGAATATCAAGAGTTGGACTCAGGAGTGGACACATCGGCCATCACTTTGTTGGAGGAGATCCTGTCCGCCAATTCGAGTGACTCGGAATGCCTTTCAGATCAATGTTTCGATTCTGAACTCAGCGTTCAATGCGTTACTGAAGTGTCAAAAGACTCGGAAGAGATTGAAAGCACTTCTGAAACCAAATCCGGAACTAAACGCCAATACAAACGAAAATCGCAGTCAAATGACGCGAATATAAAACCAAATAAAAGAAGTAAAACAACTGTTACTGAAAGGCGGGAACGGAAGCGGAATCAGAATAAGAGTGCCGCCAATCGGTACCGACAGAAGAAAAGGGCGGAATTGGATGATATCGAAGGGCAACAAAATGGGTTCGAAGAGACCAACAATCTATTGAAAGCACAGCTCCAGAAATTACAAATGGAGTTCAAAGTTGTCTATCCCTTAGCAAAGGCTGCCTTCGCTGCCGATCACAACAAAGCACTTCAGCTCCAAATGCTTGACATTCGAGTCCTAACCGACAATTTACTCGAATAATCACTTCATTTATTCACTTATTATTATTAGTTAATTATATCCATATTTAATAAGTTTGTGGTGAGAGTAGTGTTCTTTCGATGACTAATTCAATGTTGTATTTAATTGAATTGACTTTATTTCGATTTACAATAAACTCATTTCCCTTTAATTTAAACCTCATATCAATTATTCCAAATCTTCGATAAACATGTGCTTTGAGTGGAACTCCACTGTGGAAGGCATGACAAATAAGTGTCATATCCTTAACTCACGACACATGGCATCTACAGTAGTCTTATGGTATGCCGTTATATAACATTACAATTATTGTTATATTATATATAGCAAAAAATGGTCATTTGAACATGTTTAATTTAAGTAATAGGCTTTATTTGCAGTGAGAATTTAATAGAATTGATGAAACGCCCAATAAATTAACATGGTTAACGATTGTTTAAATTAAATTTGTTGTCCTTGACCTTCAAATTAATCATGTTTTGCTGTACGAATTCTGTGCAATTTTCAATATTCCAGGATAATTGAGTGAAACAAGACTTACTTAGCAAGTAATCTAATGATTTTCAATCTTTAAACATGTTTTTTAACTTGACAGGCTTGTTTTTCTCAATAAATCAGGTGTGGCCATAGGGGAGGGTATTGCCGGAATCCCCCATGAGGTTTTAAAATCCTTAAAAACATTAAGTCTATTCATTAAGCTTAACAGCTATTATAGACAAGCACTAATTCTGTCGAGGTCTTTAAATCCAGAGAAGGATATTTTTCAACCCCTCCTCCCCCCTGAACTTCGAGTTGGATGGCTACCCCAGCAATTAATAGTCTACAAATGTGCACAGAATTGTTTCATCTAATTTAGATTTAGACCCTTAAAAGGGTTGATTCGAACACACCTTTTGTTATATTTTACGACTAAAATGCAAGAATATATTCCAGAGAACAGTATTTTAACGATTTCTTCATTAATAATAAATTAAATCAATTGCCATATAATGAGCTTTCATTACATACACCCAAATAGGGATTGGGGGCTACTTATAGACTGAACGGAGGCATTACAAGTGATTCAATTTTTAAAAATCTTAACCGATGGACAATAGGAAGGAGTGTTTGGAACCATTAAAACCATTAAAAACCTATAATTTGCATAAAAACTTTTAATATTTAAAAACTGCTAAAAGGAGTTAAGAATAAAATTGTTTTAATTATAATTTATTGAATTTCATTGAATGGCTATAAGATTGTGGTATTAGACAGCGCCGGCCATTTGGGCAGATAGAGAGGGGTTATTCACTTTCTCTCCTAATGCCTGAAGAATTTCTTCCCGATAATCATCAAAGTCTCCATCAATTTCATCGATACCCTGGTGTTCAATAACCCAAAGCTGACACTCGGTCTCACGAATAAGCCTCTCGTCGTGAGTGACAACAATGACTCCGCCCTCAAACTCGTTAACAGCTTTGGCCAAAGCGTCGATTGACTCCAAGTCCAAGTTATTTGTCGGCTCATCTAATATAAGAACGTGCGGTCCTTTCAGAGCCATTTCGCACAAAGCGACCCGACTTTTCTGTCCACCACTCAATTGATTGTTAGGAATGGTGTGCGCGTGAGATATCAGACCGAATGAACCCAACTGTTTGCGGGCGTCCTGATAGCTCAGGTTAAATATACGCATCAAGTATTCAGTAGGTGTCTCATCAGTGGTCAAGTGCTCGCCTGAGTGCTGATCAAATTTGGCGATACGAGCCCTATGGTTCATCCGCATCTCTCCTCGGATCGGCTGTATTTCTCCACTTAATAGCTTCAGGAAAGTACTCTTTCCGACCCCATTGGGACCGACAATAGCTATACGACTGGACATATCGATACCAAAGTTAACGTTTTTGAATATTAAGTGTTTGCTGTCGTAACCGAAGTCCACGTCGTGGAGACCCAGAATTGGGGGCTGAAGAGGAGGCGCTTCTGTGAACGTAAATTTGACGACATATTCCTTTTGCCTCTGCAGTAGTTCCTTGACCTGTGTTTCGCCCTGTTTTCTACTCTGTTGCTCTTTCACAGACTTTTCGGCAACTTTTCCCGATTTCCCGCTTTGTTTCAAAGCTTTTATTTGTTTTTCTTGTTTTTCAAAATCTTTTTTAAATTCTCTTTTCTTTTGTTCAAACATTTTCTTAAATTGTGTGTAATTTCCTCTATAATAGAAGAGTTTCTGTCGATCCAAATGAATAATATCCGTACATATATTGTCGAGAAATGACTGGTCGTGTGAGACGACAATCAGAGTCTTCTTCCAGGCCTGCAAATAGTTGTCTAACCAAATCACTGCGTTTAGATCCAAATGATTGGTCGGTTCGTCCAATAGTAGAAGAGTTGGTTCAATGAAGAGGGCTCTGGCGAGGGAGACCCTCATTCTCCAACCACCAGAGAAGTGTTTGGTCGCTCTGTTCTGCATTTGTGCGGTGAAGCCCAGACCCGCTAATATACGTCTGGCCCTCGACTCTGCACTGTCTGCTCCCATGGCGTTCAACTGTTGGTATATATCGTTAACTCTATCATTGTTTTGATTGTCTTTAGCTAACAATTGGTCCAACTCTTCCTGGAGGGCAACTCTTACGGTATCACTTCTAAGCACAACATCCACAGCACTGGTATCATCGGCTATCACTTCCTGTTCGCAGAGCAGTACTTCTAAATCTTGTGGCAAATGTAGAGCTTTTTTATCGGCGATATGTCTCATAAGAGTAGTCTTTCCGTAACCGTTGGGTCCAATCAAACCATACCTTCGGCCTAATGTAATGGAAAGGGAGGCGTTCACTAAAAGCTCTTTTCCGGCGGCACTAATCGTAAAGCAGTCGACTTTCAGAGAATTGTCTAATAATTGTGTCGATTGAGTGGCAGAGGTCGAGACCGTGAAGTTTGAGTCAAGTCTTTGAACTAATTCTGATTCTTCGGCTTCTCTTTGTTTAAGAAGTTTTAGTTTTCTCTTCTCTTTATGCGTCAGTTTCTTCTCTTTCTCTTCTGTCGACTCTTTTTTCTCCTTTTCCTTGTCGTCCGGTTTAATCTCTTCGTCGTCGGAACTCATCTTTTCGTCGTTATCTTTAACTATGGGTTTGGACTCTATTTTCTTCACAATTTTTTTTGATTCTCTTTTATTAGACTTTTTATTTCGTTTGTTATCCTTTTTATCGATCACTTCTTCGTCTATCTTATCGTCTTTTATCTCCGGTTCTAAAACTAATTTAGTGTCCAATTGTTTGACCACTTCATCAATTGGTTCCGTTTCTTTCTCTTCGATATTGTCTTCATTTGGAGTCTCAATATCTGTCTTATTGTCGACAATATTTCCCATGAATTTCACATTTTTAACGGCTTTTTGATTAATATCGCGATTCGTTTGTTTTGGAGGAATATCTTCTGTCACTTCTTCTTCTACTGTAATATCTTCTTTGGGTTTTCCTTTCTTCTTCTTATCCTTTTTACTCTGTTTGGTACTACTTTCCACCCTCTCTTCCTTTTCTTCTTCATTGATATCTTCATTCTTCTGCGGTATGTCATCTGATTTTGTTGTGTCATCTTTTTGGAAGTCCTTATTGTATTGATTGATCAACTCTTGCATCATATCTTCGTCGTCCTCCGAGTCTTCATTTTTTCTTCCCTTCCTTTTACTCTTTTTCGACATTTTTATAGACAATTAAATTAAATAAAGACTTAATTATAAGAAAATGTGAAAAAATACGATAAATTCAACAAAAGTGAGTCAATATGTTTGACACGTGTTTATCATTACGTCATCAAAAGCGTCATTTTTAAACTTTCACTTTACAGTTTGACCTCTCAATAAGGCAATTTCTTATTAATGGGCAATTTTTTGTTGTACCCACTGTTTATTGGGTTCAAATGTTAGATGACCTCTGAATAAGAAAACCCTTTCATAATTGATGAGACAATGATAACCATTCCTCCCAATCAGTGCATACTTTGAGGATTCAAATAATTTGTAACAAAAAAATTGTTTGAAAATATTTTATTGATTTAAGTCTAATCCTAATAACAATCGATAAGAATATTAGTGTCGATCAAAGAAGCAGATAATATGTCGTCCAAAACGTTAAGTTTCGGTCGATCTTCGCTTTCATTTTCTTCAAAAGTCTTAACATTGAAATCCATAATAAAATCAAAAATCTTTTTCGATTCAATGGATATAATTTGTTTGAGTTTTGGGTCACAATTGGAATCTTTTGGCAATTCTTTGGATATCATTGATTCGAGTATTGGTTGACATCCTTTCAATGCCTTCTGAAAGTATCCAATGATTTGAACGCATATTTGTTTCACTTTAAAGAGATATTCCGAACAATTCATTAAATGAAAGATAATATGAAAGTAATAGGAATTGAGAAATATGTTGACTGTTGGCCACAACTCATTTGGTTGACACAGTCTTTCAAATAAGTGCTGTAAAAACTTGAGTCCATTTGTTTGTAAGTCTTCATCCAAATCATTGATCGCAAGATTACAAACAATTCTAATTATTTCTCCCAATAATTGTTTCTCCAATTCAATCAACGAATCAATGTTTTCATCGAAGGCTTTAATGATAATAATTTTGACATTCAGTTCATCAGTCAATAGTAGTGATGACAGAGATTTCAAGTCTTTGCAATTATTATCTTTAATATCATATAATTGATTCAAATTATCATTCCATGTGTTTAAGTGGATTAATAAAAGGACAGACACTGAAGTGGAGCGCATTGTTGAACACATATTCTCTTGATTTGTAGTCCAAAGCGAGAGAATAGTTGTTAATAATTGCGGACAAATTGATATCAATTTAATGCCATTTTTAGTGAGGGATGAGAACAGATAATATATAACTTCAAGAGTGCTGTCAGTTATCTCCCAATTGTTTTCGACATCAAATTCATTAAGAGTTTGATTTAATTGTTGAATAACTTTAATGACAGCACTGTCTCCGGAATCGTGAGTTTTTGGCCAAACTTTGTTTGCGATCAAAATTCTTAAACTTTTCAAAACAATGAGTTTAAAGTCATTTGAAAGGAATGCCAGTAATTGTGAGTATATTTCCACAAAATATTCAATTGATTTGATTTCAAGATTTGTATTCAAACAAATATTTTCCAAAAGACAAAACGATTGCAAAAGAGTTTTACGCATTTCTGGCGTTTTATAATTCAATTCAACAAATTTTGACATCACTTTAAATATTGTCTCAATTTGTTTGTCTTCAAAACAATTCAAATCCAATTTAATTAATTGTTTCAAACAATAGTCACTAATTGTTTTATCTGAGACTTTGTCCGTAAGTATTGGATCACTGATGAGGACATCGAAGCAATCGGTTTGTTGACACTTAAGGGCAAACCAACCGATGGTGTAATGAAAGCATTTCTCCAAAACATTTTTGTCATAATTAGTATTGCATTCAATATATTGAGTTAAGAAAGCAATCAAAGCCTTCAAATCCTTCAAAAGAATCAATTTATCCATTATTTCGACCGCTTTTTCATTGCTTTCCACACAAAGTCCCAAAATTTGAGATAATATAAAGAGTTTTTCTCCATATTTCTCACTCCAGAGTTCGATAGAATTGATTAATACATCAGTTATTCTATATCTTTGAATAAAGTGATGTTTGGATTCAATTGAAACAATTATTTCTCTTATTATTTCAATATTTGACGGATTGGCTGAAGAAATGAGTTCCGAAACAATGACTTCAAAATCTTGAGTCAAATCTGTTTGAGACAACGAATGGTTTAATAAAGAGATGAAGAGTTTTAATACTTCGCGTTCGACAAAACGGGTTTCAGTGTTATTGAGGAAATGTCCCAAAAGTTGTGGAAATGTTGTGAAAGTGGTTGAGTTGGACTGAGTTGTGGTTAAACACCAGTCAAGTGCCAAACGGTGGACACAAATGTCATTAAGACATCTGAAGAATGAAAACTTAAGCGAAGATTTGTTGCTATTTATTACTTCCGTTGATATCAATTCAATAAATTTGAGACAATTTTGTTGACAAACAAAGAGGTCTTTGTCCGCAAGAAGTGAACCACAAATTCGTAATTTGATGGCAATAAGAGACCAGTCATTGCAATCATTGTCTGCCATCAACTCGTTTATCGACAAATGGATGGATTTGTCCAAACATTTGAGAACTGATTGTTTTTCCTCTGAATCCAAATCCAAGTGATGTCTCAAAAAAGTGAATAACTTTTCAATGAGAGTGTCGTCTCTATTGACAGACAGACAATCATTTAATACGGTTTCCAATACTTTCAACACTTTTGACAAATCATTTCTATTCACCATTTCTTAAGACTAAATCACTTTTTAAAGGATAAAATTTTTGGTCACAAATTGTTCCGGAGTTCGGATTTAATAATTTGAAATCTGAGTCAAAGCACATATGAGTCACAAGTTTACACACAGTTGTGAGTCTGAGTGAGAGGACTGTCCTCTCATTGACTGAAAGCGTCCTCTCTATGAATGAAATGAGTATTAAAACAGTGATTCAATCGTTGTTTACATTTCTGGTGATTACAATCAAAATCCAAATAATGACATAAACTCTTAAATTGAGGCCTAATTTATAGTTTTAATTCAAAAATGAATTTTTATTACTTTTCAATAGTTTTGTCATTTATTTCTATTAAATCAATAATTTGTGGTAAATATAAATGATTTGGTTTTAAACAAATAAACATTTGAATCACTTTCAGCTCCAAATGTCGAGATCTGGACCGACGGTCCGGGGGTTCTGGATATCCCGATGACATTCTGTGCCAAATTGAAGGGCGAGACACCCATTGATGTGAACCAATTTTGGTATGTCTTTGAAGACCGGGGAATATATCCGCGACACAGAGAAGAACTGATCTCTGGACGAGAGGCCAATTTCACGACTACTTATAGTAATATCTCCACCGGAAACTATAGTATCAAAATCCAGGTATTTGTCGATATCTGGGGCTGGAAGGGATGGCTTATTGCTGACAACCAGTTAAAGTTTAAACTCCAAAGTATTAACTCTTTTATTGAAATTTTTGAAAATTTATTAATTTGTTAATAATTTTTAGATTCATTTGATGTGAACATAGAGTTAAGTCAATCGGGAATATCAGAGAAAGCCCTCAATAGTTCAAAGGTTGCCGCCAACAGAACCGTTGAAATGAGTGCTGTTATAAACCGGTCAGAGTTTGTGAAGAACAGTATATATACCTGGACTATAGACAAGCAAACATTGGGTCCCTTCTCTTCCCCTGATCTCAACTATACCTTTACCGCCAAAAAGAGCTATTCGTTGAGAGTTATCGTCGCCTCCAATATAACTGTTGGACACAAGAATCTGACAAAATTTGGAACTAAAGATGAGACGGTTTTTGTCAAAAATGAAATCAAGTATATGAATATCACCGGAAATACATGGCTTCTCGATGGAGCACTTCTTCAGCTCCAAGTGAACTGTTCTGGTGGTGACTCTCCTTTCCGGTACTGCTATGACTTCTTCCGAAAAAAGCAAACAAACTATTCCTGTGATCCACAAACTCTTGTCGACAATAAGTGTTATTTTCCAATCACTCATTACTTCCCCAAAAATGGCACTCATTTTATTGAAATAATGGTTTTCAATGACTTAAACTTCAAACACAAAACCATTTCCGTTACGGTTTACGACAGTGAGTATCGTTTCACACAATATTACAAACTATTGGTCCAAATATTCATTGATTGCATGTATAACCAGTTGTCCGAAAGACTCAATTGATTTTTGTGATACTTCCGATCATGAGTTCAATTCTGGCCATCATTATAATAGTGGTGGGAATCGCATATCACTTACAACAGCGCCAAAGAATGAATTTGACTCTTGAAGTCGCGGACTTCGACTTCCAAAACAACGATAATCTTATGGTTAAGACATTTTTCGAAAGACTTCGCGAATCATTGGCGACAGCTTTAAGAGAGACGTTTACTTATCCCTGCAATCCTTGCACCCGACCAGACGATTGTGATGATCTCATGGATGACACCCTTCCCGATGAGTCCATCAGAAACAATAATAGGAACGGAATCAATACTAATGCTGTCATTAAGTAATTTTTCAAACAATTTTGGTGTAAATATTGTAATTTAATAGTAATTTATTGCTTTAATATTAATAATAATAATACTAATAATAAAAAATTTTATGAGAAAACGTTTATTTTATAATTTTCAGCTATGATTACAAAAAAACTAAATTATAAATAAATTCCAAATAATAATAATAATAATTATAATTACAGTATATTTTGTTAGTCTTATAGACAGAGCTTTAATTTCAAAAATCCTAATAATCCTATAGTTTTATAGTATTTTTTAATTAAATTTCAAATTAAATAAAAATTTGATATTTAAATGACTGGAGAGAAACGACTAATAACTTAACAAATGAAGGGCTGAACTATAATCAGTTATAAGGAGTAAATTGCACTTCAATTTATTCAAACCAATTGTGCGGTCACTGACTCATTATTGTCAATGAATTGCAGCACAAGAAGTAGTTTATGGGTTATAAGAGCCATAATTGTATTCAATTTATGATATAATCATTTAATAGAAGATAAAAATTAGAAAAAAAAGAAAAGTATAAGAATTTAACAAACAGTTAATGAATGGACTCTATATTCAGTCCCAAAATTAGAAATCAATTTAAATGGGGTTTGAATGGCTTGGAGTCGAAAAGTGAGACACTTTCGATAACTTTTGAATAAAAACATTTGTTTCCTAAAAATTTGCTGAAAAACTGTCATTAAATTGCATTCAAATTGTATTATAGAGAAGAAAAAGAGATATTTTATCGATAATTATATTAATAATGATTATAATAATAATAATAATTTGAATTCAAATAAAATGAACTAAAATATCACTAAAATAACTGATTATTTTCGTTGTCTCACATCTTGTGTTTTACTGGAGCTGTCCTGAGTTCCCTTCCTGTCCATCAAATAAAAGTAAGATTAGAAGGAAAGACAAAAAAAGTGTATTTATTTACGGTTCTGTGTTATTGTCGTTATCTGATTCATCGAAGTCTGGTTTTATTCTTCGTTTTTCATAAATGAAGATAATTGTACACAAAATGATTACTTCTGCGACAATGCCTAAGAAGGGCCACAAAGCGCCCAATTTGTCTGTCCAAACAAAATATAGTCCATTAAAATAGGGTTTAATGATTGGGTCATACCTTTAACTCTGAGAAGAATAGTATTATTGAAAGTGAAGTGTCGGTTATCTGCTTTACAGACGTAAAAGAATCTGTCGGATGGCTTCACTTTATCGATGGTCAGCGTCTGTTCCGTCACATTTTGGACTTCAATACGAATGCGTGGATCGGTGTCATAGTTAAGAGGAACAAGGTGACGGGTCTCGTCATTCTCTTCACTTTCGTTAAACCTGTACCAATTGATTTGGGCCTCTCTGTCATAGCCATCGATGATCTGACATTTGAGGTAAAACTTCTGTCCCTCCACTATATTGGCTGACTTGTAGTTAGTCTTCTGGAACTCATGGAAGGGTTCGAGCCACGGACGGGCTGACATCATATTCATTAATATATAATTCAAAGAGTGTAATATCTTACAAAGAACCTTGATAGTTGCCCGGATATTAGCAGTTACCCGGTCTTCACAAACCCATTCCCCGATATCTCTAATCAAATAATACAATAATTAAAAGATAAGAAAAAGTATTGAAAAGAGTTTACGATTTGTGGGCTTTACTGATGACCAGTTGGTGGGAGTCTTTGTCGACGGTTATCCTATCCTTAGTTTCTTTGGGTAAGTCCTCCAGAGCTAAGCCGTCTTTCTTCCTGTGAAGGCAATGGATGAAAGGGTGGAAATGGTGTAAAGACTTACCATGTCCAGTCTGTAGGGCTCCCATTACTGGTGTTATTGCAGATGAGACTCAACCCCTTGTTTTCAATGAGAAGAATCGGTGAATTGGTTTGAATGGCGCTCTCTTTGGACACAATTTAAATCACATTATTTTAATTGCAATTAAATATTAAAATCAAAGAAATAGTGTTTAGATTGAAGTGAAGGACCTCTCAGTTCAGTGATAAACAAATGCATTAAATAAACAAATTTGAAAATTAAATAAATAATTGTTTATAACATTAATTCAATGAATATTTGATTGCAATTAAAAGAGACCTGAATTGGAGACAAACGATAATAAAATAAATGCAGAAAATAATGAAATTATTATTATTTGGATATTAAATGGATTTGAAGTCATTTTTGTTATGTTATTCAAACAAATGCTCCAAAAGTTGTTAACATTTGATATCTTTGGCCAAAGATTATCAGCAAAAGAGTTGAGTTTTGAATAATAGTTCAGATTTTCAAATAAAATCCATTAATAAATGCAATCAAAAGTGAATTCAGTGTTGAATCCGATCGACGAACAAATCTATTGATTTTTGTTACGTAATCACAGAATAGAGCTGTTTGTGAGACTCGACCCAAACCCAAACTATACCCTTAATCCCCTCTTTAGAGGTCATATTCATATTCTCCTAATTTGCTGGGATAAAGCCATAAAACAACCAAAATACTATTATTGACACTTAAATTACATTAAATTCAAATAACACATTAAATAATGTTTAGGCTCTTAATAGCACTGAATTAAATAGAAATAAATGTTAAAATCTATTTTACTCTCTAAATGTGATTCCTTGTAAATAAATGCAAAAGATATAAGCGATTCACCCTATTATAAACATTGTAATCTTTCCGAACATATATTTTAAGAATATATTGCTAATAATACCTAGGGCCCCTAGGCTAGGGGTATACCCATAGAATTTTAAAAACATTAACATTACATTTTAACAATCATGGAGTCTATTCGACATTTTGAAACCCTGGAGTATTTGGCAAAATTAAGTAACTTTAATATAACATCCCTGGTCAATACATTTAATTTAGTTCCTCAAATATGACTGACAAGTAATCACCCGATTTTATGGGCTAACCCTCATTCGAATTTTGCATGGAGAAATTCAGTTATATTAGCAAGATTAACCCCACTCTGATCTCTATAATTATAAAATATCAAATTTATATTTTATTTTTATGTCGAATGATAAATATATGCAAAATAGAATTGTATTGAGTAATTAACAACAATAGCCTTGAACTGATCTAGCACTTTTCCGAACTAGAATTTAAAAGCTCCAACATTGATGACAATACATAAAAAATTGTGTCACTTTGTATTTGGTGCCAATCATTGCCTTTAAATCAATAGTGGAATCACAGAATGTAATGTTAAATATCAGTGAAAATCATATTTATTTTAACAAACAAATTGAGTTAAAATTGAACCTAAATATGAAAAATGTAAAGTTAGTATTCATTCCAATATTTAGAGTTTAGCATGGTAAAGTTCAATGAGCAAAAATTTAAAATAGGGGACAAGAATGCATTCAATTCACTGTTAGAAAAAAGTGGTAGACACTTTATCATGTAAAATTTGAAAAATAACCAAATTTGCTGATTAAAATAGATAATTTTATAGAACTCTTATTATTATTTTAAAAAAATTTACAAGGTGAATATTAGAGTAAATAACTTAGTTAATCTTAATTATGCACATCATTAAGATTGTCCCTTAGATGTAAATATGGAATTTGGATGTACCTCATCAGTGGTTCCAATAATTAATTTATTAAAAACTCCTCAGATTTTTGTTTAGCAAATTAATGGTAAGATTAATGACTAACCGCTCACTGTTATGATAGCCGACGCCTCATCTTGAGTATAGCCGTTGTCAACAACACAGGTGTAAGAATTGGAGTGAGATTTTGTGATATTTCCAATTATAAGGACAGAATCGGGATGTGAGTCATGATTGGCTACGATTTTAATATCCAAATCATTTGTCCTCTCATTGAAAGCTTTATTCCCTGAATAAACAATTAGAATATTAAATAAAAGAGATATTTATAACAGGGATTGCCAGGGATTCTAGCCCAAATACACCCTAGGATTGGCGAGAGGACCCCTCCTCCTCAACTGTGAAGTGCGGGCGGAATTTTTTTTCATATTTACAAAATGTGCAGAACTGTTGAGAAACTATCAAAAATAAGTCTCAAATACAGTTAGACCTCCAGATAAAAGCCCACTCAATAAGAGAAACTCTCATTAAGAGACAGATTTTGTCTGCACGG
>JAQIWF010000237.1:0-23109 GCA_034694965.1 Ceratozetes gracilis
AGAGAGAAATAAATGAGAGAGAGAGAAATAAATTAGAGAGAGAGAGAAATAATTGGTAGTAAATAATTAATTGTGATAATTGTAATTTCATGCGAATGAAAAAACCGGTCTTTGATTTTGAATATTAATGCCTGAGATTTCATTTTCGGTACTAATTTGAGAGTGGACTGAGGGGAAAGGGAGAATTATTTGACTGGTACAATTATTTATGAAAAATTACAATCATTTTCGTTGAGTAAAGTGAATAAAATGTGAAACTCTAGATATAAATCGATTAGAAAAATGAAATCTTTATGCGATTGAAAAGTTTTTTGACTGTCGTTTCGATCAAATTCTTCATTTACGCCATTTGTGTGCAATTCTTTTGTGCCAATAGTTTCGTTTGGCTTTAAAGCTCTCTAAGAGTCTAACATTTTATGCCAATTCTCTGTTTTCTATTTAAGCCCCACCACTAGTGTCGACCCCCACTCCAACATTTTAAAGTAAAATGGCTAAAGCCTTAAAGATAGCTGTGCTTTGGCTCATCTGCAGCAGAATGTGATGGAGCAGTGCTGGTGCAGTGACCTGCATAGCACAGCACAGTATAGCACATATGATGCACACTCTCCAGTCCTGCTCCAACTAGTCTTCATCTCTTCACATGTAGGTGCTCTCTCTTGCTCTCTCTCTTGCTCTCTCTGCCTCTCTCTCTCTCTCTCTCTCTCTCTGCCTCTCCCTCCCTCTCTCCCTCTCCTGTGTCTTCTTTAGTAATATGATGATTGTGTAACCATGGTGAGGAAGAGATAGCCAGAAGAGAAGTTTTCTTTTGCAAATATAGGATTTAAATTGGAAAAACTTTTTTTACTTCCCGCAGAGCACAGAGAGGACAGTGGATAGAGAATGAGAGCAGAATAAGATGAAAATCAAAGCGGAGGGGGACGGGAGGGGAAGCCAATGAGAATGAAAAAAGAAAATAAGAAATGAGGAAAAGCAAACTTATAGAGAGAATGGCATAAGTTTTGATTTTGATCATAGAATAGATTTGGTAATGCATTAGACTTTAAGGTTTGGTCAATACCTAAAAATGCGAATCAATGCAAAAAAG
Organism: Ceratozetes gracilis; assembly: GCA_034694965.1. NCBI lineage: Eukaryota > Metazoa > Arthropoda > Arachnida > Sarcoptiformes > Ceratozetidae > Ceratozetes > Ceratozetes gracilis. Next base: position 1,085 of record JAQIWF010000237.1, read on the forward strand.
CACAGCTTTTGAGCTAAAAACTTATTGGCGTTGAGTTGAGTCGGCTATTAATGTTCGGCAATCATTGCAATGGTATGTATTAGTGATGTAGTGTCCGCTCACACGCGATATCAAAATGTATGAGTTATACAATTCTGTCAAATGTTATGCATTTGTTTGTGTATATATGCAGATCAGTCCCATATCTACACATTTGGCTAATGACTAATATTATGATTTATCTCTACATTAGTAGTGTTTGTATAACTCATAATCAAATACTTAACTATGGAATCACTAAATCCATGCATTCATTCATTTCGTTTGATTTCTATTCCGTTTCATTTCATTTCGATTCTCATCTTTTTTCTATTCTGTTCTCAGCTATTGATAAGATGCTGATGATGTGGCCGTCACTACACTGGGATTACAATGAGTTACTCACAGCACAGGGGAAAGCATTCATCCAAAAATGGGGGGCAACTCATGAAAACATAAATTCCATACGACTATATCTATGGCCAAAAGTTTTTATCGATTTTTGGCCAATACTTCTAAGATTAAGGTATACTACGGATGGTATGAGTGACTGGTGTAGGGATATAAGGCATATACTAAAAAGGAATAACTTTTCTTACTTATTGCCAGCAGATGAAGGGGGAGTGGAGACAAAGGGGAGAGTGGCTTAAACGAGGGGGTCGGCACCGCTGCAGCCAAAGATAGATAAATTTCACAAAGAAATATATATTATATATATCTTATATACTTTTTTATAACGAGTTGCTCTAAAAGTTCAATTCAATGGACTCCGGCTTTTCATATCAGAGACTACCAGAAGTTTTTACAAACAATTGATTGACTGACCCGTTATCGGCTCTGTTTGTTCTTCTATTGTGTCCATCATTTCTTATATTTGTTTACATTTCATAAAAAGACATTTCAACTCTAAAAATAAGATAAATTAAACATTTGAACGAAAATCAAATAAATTTAGTGACCAATAGAATGAAAGAATGAGAAGTTCTGCTAAAAATCTAATCAAATATTTATCAAAAAATTAAACAACAATTCACTAAAAAAGCTCTGAAAATGAATTAGAGTTTCATTGCGTTATAATTGAAGTCATTTAAAGCGTTCATTATATCAATTCATTAGACGATAATAACTAATAAATGACTTTTGAAATACTCATTAAAGCGAAATAAAAGACTAATTTATTGTTCACAGAATTGACTCACATTTTGTGGCTATTATTTGAGAGAGAAGTTGATTTCGAAATTATGACAATTTTTTATTTATTCTTTCAAAACTTTATTAGAAATTTCGTTTTCCACATAATTAGAGATTTAATTTGTGATATAATAGCGATTAATGATTGCATTTAACTTATTTAATGATGTATTCGAGGAAACGAATGGAAAGATAAATAAAGAAAAAGTCTATTAATTTATTCATTATCATTAGAGCACAGGTAGATTGGAATTGCATTTTTCACCCAAAAACGCTACTTCAGTCAAAATTGAAGTAAACTTTTTTCACACTGAAGTTCATTATTTATTTTATCATTTGGTGTAATAACGATTAGTGTCGAGTATAAGACTATAATTGAGTTTTACTTCACTGTCAGCCCAACGGTTCGTTTTCAACACATTTAGCGATTGGGAGACACAATGAACGGTAGTTTCGGTGCCTTTTCTCCTTTCAAATTAAATGTAAATGATTGCTATGATAGCAATGATAGCTCTAAAACTGTTACGGCTCTCAATAAATGTTTGGCACTTAATGGGAATTTGCGTTAATTTGAATAATAAATAAAAGTTCATTTGAGTGTTCGTGACATTAAACGCATTAATTTTAGGTTTGCCTTTCATTAAGACAATCGACAAATCAATACTCGTATTGTCAGAGGCCTTACACTTAATTAAATGAAACTGAAATCAAAGCCAATCTTTTATTTTCTGACAAATGTGTTCACAATCTCCGCCTAAAAATGTAGCCCAATGTCAATACAGCTCTAATTGTAATTAATTTTATCTCAACTTAGTATTGATCGACAATTAGGTAAATAATACTCAATACTCGCAGCTATTCTTTACAATGACCAAGACTTTAATAATTGAATTGTGTTTTCCTCTCCTCTTCTCTATATTCAGGTCAAAGATTTATTGAAAGATATTTAATTAAACTCTTCTTTGATGGAGAAAAAGAGAAATATATGTCATCAGTAAATAATTCAAAGCAATAGCTGTATATAAGTATATAATTGCTGTGATTTTGGCATTCAATCACTCAGAATATAACGAAAATTCTTATCGTATTTACTCTATAATTATATAAAAGCAATGATTGATATGAAAAGAAATTCTTTAATTAAATCCTTGTTTTGTTTGAAATATATTCCGAGTCATTCATTCTTTGGTTGAATTCTTAATCAAATTGAATTGAATTTCGATAACAAGTATTTTGATTTCACTTGAATTTAGTTAAATGAGAGTTATTTTGTTTTTAGGTATAATTAAGTTGAGTTGAGAATAACATCTAATATGTTATTATGTCTATCAAGGAATTCAGATCATAAATATTAATGAAAATTAGTGCTAAAATGAGCCCTGAATATAATGAAAATGATAACAATTTAAATTAATTCAAATTAGTTTCCAATTTTAATTAGTTTTTTAGTTCAATTACAAGAGGAGACTATTCACTACTATTCGGTGTTTTAGACATTAATTAAAGAGGAAATGCTTTTTGAATATATATCCAGAAATTATTCAAAACTAATGGCAATCATTTGCTTGAAAGTCGAAACATTTGTTTTTTAATGTCTTGCATCTAATACTGGGTTAGTTTCAGGTGTTCTTTAGAAATCACTTTTTAATTATGCAATTAAAAGACAAATTCAGACTTAAAATTGTTTCTTTCTTATGCTGATAATCACCAAGAACACCTAGAGGCAGATACACCAACCTAGAAGTTTTTATTTGTCTTATCAAGAAAAAATGTCAATAAGAACTAGGAAGATTGATTCTGTTGTGATGAATTTTAAACAAGTTAAATATGTTGTGTTGACACTGCCTTATTCATTGCCTTGCTCACTGCCTTGCTCATCAACTTCATCAGAATTCCAGACTTGAATAAATATTTTGATTATTTCCTGCGGTTCAGACTTTGGGTTCCTTTCGGCCACCAAATGATTTCGTCAGAAAGGATGAGATTATTATAGTTTTTCATTTTTATGTCCTGGGATTTCAAATTAAATTTCTTAATTTCCGATAAAAATTCAGCTTAACTTTCAGAGAAGATATCGTCGAAGATATGAATTTTGGTTCAATTGTAAGAGAAAATCAATGGTTTTTTATTTGAGACTTTCTTAAGTCGGTATCGATTTAAGCACTTTTTGACTTCCGATGATTACAAGTGAAAAATTTCAAATAATTAAATTGTGAGAAATTCTCGATATATCACTGTTTGCCCGCTTTTCCCCATATTTGCCTCAATAGCCGTTGGAATTTATGGCCAAAATTTTATCTTTTTCTTAATATAATTTATCAATACTAGTATTGAACAAAAAGACCAAAACTTCCCTCAGTTTTCTTTGTCAGCAAAAAATTAATTTTTAGACATTTGTGACAATTGATTGAAATCTAATTAACTTTCATCCGTTAATTGTCTGAGTTGTCAGTCTTTTAGACATTCTCTTTAATTAAATGAACTCAACTATAAAAGAGTCCAAACATTAGAGTAATTGAGAAAAAAGCGGTTTTCAAGAGAAATACTTTTTCTAATTTAGTTTTACTTTCTCTGCCCTTCACTTCAATACACGATTTTCTTCCAAATATATGCTTTCTTTTCACTATAATTGTCGAACAAATTAATAGCGAAACTCAAATAAATTATAGTTTTCAAAGAATTCATTTAATGATTAGTTTATTTTCTTTTCATGTCTCCACTCATTATTCTCCCTTTCGATGGCTTTCCTTTTAATCCCTTTACATAATTAGAGGCCAATAATGATCTTTCGGTCATTAATCTCATAAATCAATTAGGATTTGGAGTTTTCAAATCATTTACACTTCAAATTAATTTCCAGTCTGACTGCAGGTGATCCTCCTTGATCATTCTGCCATTCATTGAAATAGATAAACAAAATAACACATTTCGCACTCAACTCTCATATTTCTAAAAATAAATTTAACTACCAAGGATAACCAAGAGATCACAACAGCTTGGAATTTATGACAAATTTTGAGCTAAACTAAATCCCAAGCACAAGGACAATCCTAATAACTTCTAAGAATAGACTTGTTTATATCTGTCATACAAATTATTAACAAGAAATAGTGCCTGATACCTCCAGAGTCTATGAGCTTACCTTGGTTTCTTCTGGATTTAAGAAAATGATTGCAAATCGTTGTATTAAAGTTAAAAGGATTGAGAATTTGAAATAATATTTTAATTAATTTAAAATTCAAATAATGTTACCTCAAATAAATTATTTAATTTGGTTTACATTGATAAATCACATGAATTTGAAAGAAGTGTTTAACAATTTTTAAAATTGCAAGTTCAAAATTTGAATAAAATAAGACATTAATAGAGAAGTTTATGAAGAATTTAAATATTCATTTATTATAATGTCTTTGGAAGTACTCTATTATTAATATTTTTAAGTGTTATTCACTAAAAATATTCGCGTTTTTCAACATTTAATCGAATCACGACTTCAATCAATAATAACTTTTTGATAGATTAGATCATTGAACGAATTGAATGCAAACAAAAAAGACAAAGAATTTGAGTTAAGCTTTAAATTATGATCCACTGGTTTGACATTCTTTCCTACTAATGATTGCCAATAATTTATACCTTGATAATACCTGGATAACATATCAATGATAACAATGAGAAGATGAAGCCTTTTAATTATGTATTTATTCAATTGATTTCCAAAATCAGTCTTTCATTTATAAATTATGCCTCAATTTATTACATTCTTTGCGATCATTATTTCTGAATTAAATTTGAAATTAAATCAAATTACAAATTGTTAACGAAATTGTTGAGAATCTCCCGTCCTATTGATTCCATGTTAACACCCCCTAAATTAGCTATTAGTGCCACAGATATATCCAAGTCTGGTATAAGTGCTATTGTATTGACACTTCCGGCCACTGAACCCGAATAATGAATGTATGGCATAGTTTTGGACTTATCCTTAGGCAGAGTATACTTTCCGATAAACCAACCCATGCCATAACCGGACAGATGGGGAGTCCATAGTTGTGTTACAGTTGTCTTCTTGAGATATCCTTCAGAGATATAAAATAATAATGAGATAATAAATTCAATAGAAGTGTGAAATACCGTCAGTTTTATAGCATTTCATCATAACATCGGTAAATGTTAGTAAATCGGGAACACCAGTAATAATGGCGCCCATAGGTAGCCAAGGGAGAGGCCGACCCATGTCTTCAACAGCTGCTGCGCTGTGCCACACATAATGAACTTTGTCTGAACTCAAGGATTTTGTATAGGGTCTCGACCGGTGAGGAATCAAAGCTTCCCGTCTGGAAAGTCGGGTAGAATTCATGTGAAGTTCAGCAAACATTTTGTGCATAATTTGCTCGAAGTCCTGTCCGGTGACCGATTCCATTATAGCACCCATCAAATGCCAGCCCCAATTCGAATAGTAGAACTTAGTCCCGGGATTGGCCACAAGTGGATCGCCTGCGAAATAGGACAGCGTATCCGTTACATTGTGAGCAGTTGGCAGGTGACGAAAGTCGCGATTCTCTTCGGAACTCCTTATTCCACCCGTCATTGTAACCAATTGGCGGACAGTTATGTTCACCGCATGTCCTAAATGTGAGTCAAAAACAATTAACCTTTACTTCGAAATGGCTTTAAGGACATACCATTCCATTGCTTTTTGGGAAAGTGCTTTTCACTGATATACCGATGAATATCCGAATCCAAATCAATTTTATTCTGTTCTATGAGTTTGGCGACGAGAGCCATCTCAATACCTTTACTTACACTTCCAGTTCTAAGGACACTGTCTTTGCTAAATGGCGTCTCATTCTCGACATCTGAATAACCAGTGCTGTGTAGCCATACCTGTTTTCCTTTATAATTGATACCGACCCCCAATCCGGGTAAGTATTCCTTCGTTTTAAACTTTTCAAATAATTCTATGCTATTTTTGATCGCGTTTTCAAAGTTTTGAGCTCTGATTGACTCAAAAATTAACACAAAATATACGAATAATTGACAAAATATTTTCATTTCTTTCTAAACAAGTCTTAAATTAAGTGTAAAAAAAACTTTATTTAATCTAAAAACTTATCAAAAGTGATGGGAAAATAGCATTTGGTTTAAATTGTGATAATTGTCGTTAAGTTATAAATTCTCATAGATTTTATCAAATCCAACGCTATATCTGTTACTAACTATTTGTTTAGTAATTAAATTAAAAATTCAATAAAATATAAACATTTGATTGAATGTGAAAACAATGAATACAAAGATTTAATGCTTTTGTGGTTTTAAGAACTCAAAAGTAATGAGTTTCTCTCCCCTAAAACCAAACCCTCTCTTATCAGAGGGAAGTTGTCCGCAGTCTTCAATCGGTTCGGGAATACCACTGACAGAAGCTCCCAATCCCTGTCCACTCCTCCAGCCCTGACTCTCCATAATTCTTCTGCCGAAACCTTTAGTGTGTTCTTCAAACGAACCGATTTTACTGTTATTTCATAGAATTAATACTTAATTCAGAGAAAACTTAATTAAATTCAAACCTTTTCTTATGTAAAATGGAATCCTTGGAAAACTTATTCGACTTTCGCTTTCCTTTTCTTAATTTCATTTCTTCGGTCAAAGTCTTCCAATCCATGGCGTCCTTATCTGACGAACAGTTCTTTCGATAGCCGTTAAGGTCGACATCCCAGTCATCGGCGGTCTTCTCATCAAAGTCTCCACAATTGTCTTTGAGATCCCAAAACTGGGCGTCAGTGTAAAAGACCAGACCTGAGCCTCCCTTTTCCCACTTGAGTTCAATTTCTTCTTCAAAGAGTCTCTCTTTAATTCTGTCCTGTTCTGTGACGTCATCATGAAGTGCTTCATATCTGTCCCATTCCTCCACTTCATTATCAGAATCGGTGCCATCTTTTGACTCTTCAGGTTTGTGGTCATATTTCGAAGGAATATCTCTTTTAAATTGACTCAAATTATCGTTAACTATGAGACCATTCCTTGTCTTCACTAAATCTAAGTCTTTAACCAAAGAGTTGTCACAAAAGGAGTCATTTTTATTACTTTTATTGAATTTAGTTCTCAAATATTTATGTCTTTTGTCTACATATTTATAATCAACTTTTGAGTACTTTCTTTGCTTTAAAGACTTTGGGAACTGGAGGTCGAGTTTGGCGATGACTGGCGGCGGGAGTCGACACTCACGGATCAGCTTTAGAAACACCTCTGAAGGCGTTCCTACGTTTCCGTTGGGCATAATATCCTTCTGTGGATTCAATTCACGTAAAGACTTGACTTCAGTCAAAGTCAACATCAGTTCAGCACTTCTTTCATTTAAATCGATTTCCTTTTCAATGGTTTTGTTTTTTAATCTATTAATCAGTTCTTTATTCTTATGTTTAGCTATCGTTGAGTTAAATTCAATTGTCTTTCGGAACAAATCCATCGATTTTTCACTAAATTTCACTAAAGATAAGACAAAAACCAATGAAATAAATGTGAGATAAGTGCAAAACAAGACTTACTTTCTTTTGGATCAGACTTTCGGTCAATAATTTTAATTCTTTTGATAAAACACTTGAAATTCAAATCCATTCCACTCTCAAAGTCGGCCCAAAACTTGTCATTGAATTTGTGGAACAACTCATCCATTCGTTCAGTTTTAATGTCAATCACACAACAGAAGAGTTTCTTCAGATTTGAGTTCTTATTCTGTTGTCCATTATCTTCATTATTGTCATCAATAGGTCTAACATTTTGTGGTCGATGTCTGAAATGAAAGCAATTGAAAGCTTTTGATTCAATCATTTCATTGAAATAATTTCGTAAATCCTTTGAATGATATTTAGTCGGAATATTGAGAACAACACAAAAACTATTAGACTTTTCACTCATTTTAATAATTAATTAATTAATTAATAATCAAATGAATAGACATTTAAATCACAATTTGTTTACATTTCACTCAATGTTTTCATTTCATTCAGATTTTGATTGCAAAACGTTATTCACTCGTATGTGACGTCATATCAAAAACACTGCATTTTTATCATTAATTTCAGGTCTTTTTAATACAATTCAATATTGAGTTAACGTAATAAAAAGTACCTTTACTTCAATTATAGTTATCGTGTATACAACGAGTATATTTTGTTTGTTATGAGTATCGCCACCTCTCGGACAGTATGTTGTGGTCAGTATATACCGAATTATACGGTATTTACTTTACAGGCGTAAAATAGACAAACAATACATTACTGTTATCCACGATAAACAACTTACAGGTAATGTTGTCTATCGTGGATAACAGCAATGCATTGCTCATAAAGTAATGTTTTATACCGAGTTATTCCGTATGTAAGTCACAATATATGCCAATATTGGTCGAGAGGTGGCGTTACTATGCATTGAATGCGAATCACAGCTTAAAACTGTTTACAAAACTATTGTTTTGTTTATTTGTTTTCATACGAAATGTGTTTTCAAAACAATTTATTAAATGATTGATTAAATGGTTTATTAGACCCGAATAAGTGATCAAAATGTCGAGGAATACCATTGAAATTCCTCTTAAAGAGTCGGCCGATGAGGTGATTGAACTGGATTTGGACGAACTGCCCGAATGCCGGGAAGTGTTACAGATCTTGCAGTCAGAGTCAGCGCCACTCAATGTCTGGATTCAATTGGGTATTGACTTCGGCTTTAATTTAATTATTATCTCATTTTCTAACCATTGGTTTATTTATCAAAAGCTTTGGCGTATTATAAGCAGAACAAAGAGGAAGACTTCGTCCAACTTTTGGACAGATCTCGAACCGATGCCTCTCTTTCATACCCCGACTACGAGAGGGATCAGATGCAGGCGTTGGACACTTTGGCCGCTTATTATGTGACCAAAGCTAACAAAGAGAAGAACAGAGATAAGAAGAGGGATCTGTTCGCACAGGCAACTGTCCTCTACACCGCCGCCGACAAAATTATTATGTATGAGCCCAACCATTTGGTGGGAAGGGCTCACTTCTGTCTCTCTGAGCCAGACAAGATGGACCAGGCAGATGCACAGTTCAATTTCGTGTTAAATCAGGCGCCCAATAATATTCCTTCCCTTTTGGGTCTGTCCTCACAATTAATAAAAGTCTTTTATAACTGATTGTGGTTTTCCTCTCTATTATAGGAAAGGCGTGCATTAATTTTAATAAAAAGGAGCCGAAGACGGCGCTGACATTCTATAAGAAGGCTCTCCGCATAAACGCTAACTGTCCGGCAAATGTAAGGCTAGGAATGGGTCACTGTTTCTACAAAATGAATAAACCGGAAAAAGCAAAGCTTGCATTCGAGAGGGCTCTACAACTGGACCCGCAATGTGTCGGAGCATTAGTCGGACTCTCAATACTTGAGCTCAATCTCAAGTCTCCCGAATCGATTCGTCGCGGCGTTCAGATGCTGTCCAAAGCCTATACTATAGATCCGACACATCCTATGGTTTTGAATCATTTGGCGAATCATTTCTTCTTTAAGAAAGACTACCAAAAAGTACAGCATTTGGCGCTTCACGCCTTCCATAACACTGAGAATGAGTCGATGAGAGCCGAGAGTTGTTATCAATTGGCCCGAAGTTTCCACATTCAGGAGGACTTTGATCAGGTCTGACCTCTTTTTCAATAATCTCATCCCTGACTAGAAGTTAATTGTATTTTGTATGGGAACAGGCGTTTCAATACTACTACCAGGCCACTCAGTTTGCCTCAGCCTCCTTTGTTTTACCCCACTATGGCTTAGGACAGATGTATATCCATAGGGGAGACGTAGACAACGCCGCCCAGTGTTTCGAAAAAGTTCTTAAATCTCATCCAAACAATTACGAGACGATGAAAATCCTGGGCTCTCTCTACGCCCAGTCCCCAAATCAGGCCAAACGGGATAACGCAAAGCAGTTCCTTAAGAAAGTGACAGAACAACATCCGGAGGACATCGAGGCCTGGATAGAGTTGGCACAGATTCTCGAGCAGTCAGACCTCCCGGGTATATATTGATTGTTCAAAATGACATTACCTCAGAGAAATTGAATCAACATTTTGTGTCCAACCCTTAGGCGCTCTCAATGGTTATGGAACTGCTATTAAGATCTTCAAAGAGATCGCTACCGAAATTCCGGCCGAAATCTACAACAATGTGGCGGCACTTCATTTCCGATTAGGAAACCTTAAGGAAGCGATGAATAACTACACTCTGGCTCTGAACAGGTGTCAGGAGGAAATGCAACACTCAGAGGAACACTACTTTAAGTTGATTTCTGTGACTATAAACTACAATCAGTCGCGACTGCATGAGGCCAACCACGACTACAATAAGGCGGAGACCATCTACAAGAACATTCTGAGAGAACATCCCAATTATGTGGACTGTTATCTAAGACTTGGATGTATGTCCAGAGATTTGGGACAGATTTATGAGGCGAGCGATTGGTTTAAGGAAGCGCTTCAGGTCTGACCTTCTTTTCAAATGGTGTTAACGTTATTAAGTAAGTCATTGTTATGGACAGGTGGAGAAGGACCACCCCGATGCCTGGTCTCTCATCGGAAACCTGCATTTGGCCAAACAGGAGTGGGGTCCCGGACAGAAGAAGTTTGAACGTATTCTGGCACAGGAGGCCACCTCTTCTGATACCTATTCGATAGTGGCGTTGGGAAACGTATGGCTCCAGACCTTACATCAGCCCACAAAAGATAAAGACAAAGAGAAGAGACATCAGGACAGAGCCATTCAGATGTACAGACAAGTGCTTAAAATCGATCCGAGGAATATATGGGCAGCCAATGGCATCGGTGCTGTTTTGGCGCACAAGGGTTTGTCCTATCATTCAATTTAACCCAAAACACAATTAATTGTCAATATTTTAACGAAAGGTTATGTAAGCGAAGCGCGGGATGTCTTCTCACAGGTGAGAGAGTCGACGGCGGACTTCGCGGACGTGTGGATAAACATCGCACACATTTATGTTGAGCTCAAGCAATACGTGAACGCCATTCAGATGTATGAGAACTGTTTGCGTCGGTTCTACTCTCACACCAACACTGATATACTGCTATATATGGCGAGGGCTTACTTCAAATGGGGAAAACTCAGGCAATGTAAGAATGTGCTGCTCAGAGCCCGACACGTCAGCCCACACGACACGGTTCTGCTCTTTAATCTGGCGCTCGTACTTCAGAAACTGGCGGCCAGTGTTTTGGAGGACTCGAAGAGTTCACTGCGAACAGTACTGTCGGCTGTCCATGAGTTGGGTTTGGCGCACAAGTACTTTGGTTTCCTTAAGAAGACTGGAGACAAAATGAAGTTCGATTTAGTTTTGGCTGAGCTCGAAGAGAGACAGTGCCAGGACTTGTTGGCACAGGTATTAATCTATTCTCTTAATCGACTAATTCTAAGCACTTGTGTTCTATCCTTAGGCTCAGTATCATGTGGTCAGAGCGCGGCGTATGGATGAAGAGGAGCAGGAGATCAGACGCAAACAGGAAGAAGAGAGGGAAGCCCTACGCCAGAAGGTGTTGGAAGACCAGAGAATCAAAGAGGAGGAGCGCAGTAAACAGGAACAGGAGCTCAAGAATAAGCGCCAACAGTTTGTCGAACAATCGAAGAGTAAATTAGTGTTTCAAGAGGTCAGTGAAGACAAACCCAAGTCTAAGAAGAGACGGTATGTCGACGACGACGGCTTTGTTAACGATAGCTCTTCTGATGGAGAGAATAAGGATAGGATCAGACGTCCTCTCAATGAAGGTTTGCCTCAAATTAATGTTACTTTTCGTTAACTTTTAATCAATTTTCTCATCTTTTAGGCGAAGGCGGAGCCGAACGCAAACGTAAGCGAAGGCGTCGGGTCTCGCGCTCAGAGTCCGGATCTGATGAGGAAAGCAAAAAGAGAAGAGAAGAGCGCCGAAAACAACGTCATGAGGAGAGGCGCGCCCGCAAAGAGAAACAACGCAAAGGAAAGGAAAATAAGGGACGGCTTCACATCCATCAGACAGAAGATAAGGTCAAACAAAAGTCGGGAAAATTCAAATCAAAGGAATATATCGATAGTTCCAGTTCTTCATCCGATGACGAAGAGAAAGAACCCAAACTTGTTATCAATGATGACAATAGCGATGACGGCGCCGGTCAGGCATTCACTCATTGCTTAAAATATTGATTAACGCTATTCTGTCCTCTGTTTAGGTCCGAGTAAAGAGAGGCCAAAGTCTTCTGGATCTTCTGCTTCGGATAAGTCTTCATCGGACGTCTCTGACAGCGATTCCGATAGAGAACAGAAGAAAAAGAAAGAAAATAAATCGACGCCCAAAAAGGGATCAGATTCTGACGACTCCTCCGGTTCTGATATCGGCGCTCAAAAGAGGAAAGTTCACAAAAAATTCGATAAAAAACGATTTTTGGCCGAAGAAAATGAAGAGGAGGAGGAAGAGGGCAAAGACGGTATTCCTCTCACTCTTATTTTTATTGACTTTAATTTGATCTTTGATTGCATTTAATTACAGATAAATCGAATGAAGCGAAGAGTTCTTCAGATAATAGTGATTCAGATTCTGAGTCGAAGGCAAAGCCGAAAAGAGCTCGAATAGAGTCGGACTCTGAGGTGGAACGAAGTCCGGCGCCGTCTAGAAAGTCTTCGGACGATGAAGAAGACCATCAAATGGATGTCAACGACAATAACAATGATAAAGAAGACGTGAACGACAACCACAACAGTGCTGTCAATGACGACAAACAGGACTCGGATAAGAACAGTGACAAAGACTCTGACGACGAGAGACTCAACTCATCGCAAGTTGTGAGCAAAGGCTCCGACAATGAAAGTGACGCCAATGAAGACAATGACCACAAATCTAAGGCGTCGTCCGACAGCTCCGATTCGGACAGCGATTAGTTTCAGTCATTAATTGATTTGAATTTCATTTGTTTTTCTCTTATTTCGCAAATATTTTGTTCATTCCTTACATTAAAATAACGAATTATAAGATTTATATAAATTATGCCATTAATAAGATTTTGACAATTTTTTTGCAAATTTCCCGGAATTGATTCAATCCTGAATACGTCAAAAGATGAAATACGCCAAAAAATTTACCCTGCAATTTCTAATTATCTTTTTCTTGACCTAAAAGTAATTAACTGTTCGTTGATTTGTTGCAACTCTTGTTTGGATTCACGATTTAATTCATAGTTTGAGGACTTCTTGAGATTCAAATGACAATCGATTTCTTTGTTAAAAATGAGTTCAATTGAATCCAATTTATTCTACAATTAATTGAGAGCTAATGTCCGCCAATGAGTGGACTAAAAGTTGGTTTTCAAAGATCATTATTCTTATGAAATGTCTCGGAGTATATCTATAGGCGATAATCAATGCACTGATTCTACAAATGTCTGAGAAATAGAAGAACTCAAAGAATAAATGATTTAAGGATTAAATGATTTGAAAACTTTTTATTTATCGATATAATCGTAAACAATATATAATTGAATAGATGTAGGGATGTGCAAGGTCGACCAATTCAAGATATTTTGACAAGATCTTCTCCCTGTGCATCCCTGGAATAGATGTTTGAATAAATATTTAAAATCAAAACAATATTTTAGTTGAGATTTGAGACAAACTTAACAATGGATTTGATTCTGAATTTTGAAACTTTTGTCAAATAATTGTTAATTAGTTTTGATTTCATTTTTCCGATCAATAAATGAGAGAAATGTTAAAAAAGGGCCAAACAATTGAAAAATTATTGAATTTTATAAATAAAGTGAATTTCAAAACCAATTCTCAAACAGTTCTCAATCATTGAAAACAATTCTTCCAAAAGTTATCACAAATCCATCAAATCTTCAACCAATCAGTTCCAATGTCTAATTTAGAAGACAAGTTATACTGGAGACTCTGTCGACCCCGGAGAAGGAGGGGTAGAGTTGAGACACAACAACGAGTCGATGAAGGAATGAGGATTGGGAGGTATCCCACGTATTCTTCTCAAGTAACCAAAACCAAGAACGTTGTCCAGAAGCAGATCGTAAATCCAACGATCTATCGAAAAACCCCTCTCCCTATGAGTGACCAAAGGTTGAGTTACCCTCAGTATTATGGGAGTATACCCAAAGTGGGTCAATGGGACCCGTTTTCGACATCAATGGAGACAATACCAGTCATCAGACAGTGTGACCCGAAATGCACGGAAACATTCCTTCACCCCAATAAGACCGGGAACCTGGCGGCACTCCCGGCACAGGAGACTATGGTTAGGAATGGAAGGATTGAGACACGAGGAAGAGTCGATGAAGAATACGCTCAACAGATCCATAACAATGCTGGGGGCCCGGCGGCACTCCCAGCACAGGATATTATGAGCAGTGGCAGTCATTGGGACACTAACACGGAAGGACTGGCGGCCCTTCCACTTAGAAATGAGACAACTCGAGTGGTGAGTACCAAACAAACAGAGTGTGGCCCACAACCAGCGAAAGCTGTGGTCACAGAGGTGTCAAAGCCTCGAACAGATACTCAGTTTGTGAACATTACTAAACAATTCAGAGGACTCGACCCCAAACAACAGAGGAAACTCCTCAACAGATTGAACACCATATACAGGAGAACAACGGATGGAACACCCGATATGCAGACTAGTAATAGTGAGTCCAGTGAAGTCACACAGAGGCCAAGTGGAGTGGTGGACACTCCACCTAAATATCAAAGAGCATCGGGTGAATATTGTGATCAACTTAAGAAACAATACAGGGAGGCCAAACTGGCACAGGATCAGACACTCTTCACACAATTGAACAGAGTTCTAAAGAAAGGAACGTGTGATGAAACTCCCCCTGAGCAAAGTAGTGACCCCTGGTCAACAAACAGAGAAGGAGTCACTCAGAGTCTGTATAGCAGTGATCTCAAGAGGAAATTCCGAGAGTCGTGGATCGCAACTGATCCCTGGCCCACAAATATCACTGAAGAGGACACACAAAGGCGAACTCCAAGTGGTCCTCTCCTGCCCTATAAGAGTACACTTCACGGCAGTGACTTCCCGGCTATATATACACAGTTCGGTGCAGACAACAGCTCTCAGGAAAAGAGCTTAGAATACAAAGATGAGCATGGTCTATTAGGCACTCACAACTTGATTGTAGACGATTGCTCTGAAGACCAGAGCGACTATTATAGCTTATCAGATGAGGGCCAAAACGATACAGAAGAAGACAATGAAGAGGAAGAAGTCTTCTTTTCATGTACTGAAGACAATCAGTACTTCAGTCGCGACGACTGCTCTCAAGACGAAAGTACTTATTATAGTCTGAGAGATGAGAACCAATACTGCGAAGAGAGCAGTGAATTGAGCGCAGAAGAAGAAGAAGAGCGCTTCCAATTGTTCTTAAATGGAAACCCACCACAATTACAAGAGATGGCGGATAGACTGGATGGTGTGGCGGCACCATCTTATGTAGGGTACAGTCCAGAGAGACTCTCCCAACACAAAGAAAGGGCGGAAATGGCGAAAGGAATAGAAAAGGCGGGTATAGAAGAAATGAAGACATTTGAGAACTGGTATAGGAGTGTCTCTCCACAGAATCAAGGCATTCTCCGGACCCTCGCAGAAGAAGAGAGATTTTGTTGGACAGTGGATCCAACTTTGGTGACCCCAGTTTTAAGTATTAATGGGGTATTTTTCGATGTGGAGGACAACCTCATGGTTTTATTAACCCAGATTGAGGGCACAGACTCAGAGAGGAGTGAAGACTCTAACCTCTCTTCATATATTTTATTTCTCCCGAGAGAATCGAGTCCTGAGGAGACATCCCTCCCATCGTCCCAACAGAGCGACGATACATACATACCCGCCACCAAAATACACACCAAGGCGTGGGGTAAGTGGTTTTATAGTTTACAGCCATATCATCGAGATATGCTCGATACTATTGGAGACGAGGGTAGAATTGGGTGGACCATTGATCCTCTAATTGACATCCCGGTGATTACCTGGAATGGCATAGTCTATGAGGTGGACGACCACCTCTTGTACTTAATAGCCCTTTTTGAGGCACAAGAATCGAATGACTTCGCAGTCGAGCCCTCCTCCTACGTGGTCTCAATACCGGCCACATATTGTCCTAAAGATAGGTATTAAACGACATTCAATGTCCAGTCAAAGAAATTCTTAGTGAATAAAAAAATGTTTTAAACGACAAATTCAGTGATTCTTTCCTTAAATTTTAAATCAATTCTTACTTAAAATTAATTTTATAGATTCTTAAGCGTTATTTGGAGGCATTCCTAAGAGATTTCTAAAGACCTCATAAATTTAATTGAATATATCCTTGGTATAGAGAAGGAGTGGCCAAAGAGGGAGGCTTTTAATCAAATAAGTCGAGAGTTTTTTAACACTCTTGAGATTCAAATCAATTGTTTTGATTAAATTCATGAGTAATACAACACAGCATTCAATACTCATTAGTGATGAGCCTAATAGGGATCAGACGGCCATTAATTAGATTTATTAAGTCTTCACTAATAAAGTAATTAAAAGGAAAAGTTTTATTGAAATTTGTTTAATGTTTAATGAATTTTACAGACTTTCAGATAATGTTTTCAAAAACAACTTTTTATACGAGGACATCCAGTGGTTAATCTATTGTGTTTCTAATCAATTTGACTGAATTCCTGCAATTTCTATGACTCAAAACTTATAATTTTAAGCTGTTATGTGTTATATTTTAAGCAAACTGTAACACAATAGTTAACATCAAAGACATCAACACTGCTCGTCAACCTCTGCTGTCAGTGTTTTTGAGTTTTGTATATCGCTCTCTAATTTTATCCAATCAATGGAAAGATAATTACTTTCACAGACTTTCCTAATCTAATATTGTATGATGAGTGTATCCTCTTTGAGGTATACATAATATGTCTGAATTCAAACAATTTCTTACATATCGCGCAATCGGTTATAAATTACAAGTTAACATAAAACTGAGTCAATAATAACAACTATTTGATTTGTAATAACTTTTATGTTCGAAAATATGTCTGAAATGTTGTCGATATTTCCAATTTGTTTTGTTTTATACATCGGAGGTATGCCTTAACTCAATATTAGTGGAAATTAAGAATTTATTTGGTTTCTAAGGAAATAATGGATTGTTTGTAGAAATTGGAGATTATCCCAATTATGTCGTCTCTGGTGTGAATCTGCCTGAATGTGGACTGGGATCTGTGCCCATAATATTTAATATATCCTATCAAAAGAGCTGTTTCAATAAGACATATCCCAATCGGACAGTTGCCATGTCATTAGAGACAGATCAAAGTCAAAGTATGAGCCAGGTATCAAATCGAATATTTCTCGGAAGAAATACTTTAGTTGGCGAATCACCCTGGACTGTTCATGTAAATTATGCCGGTGTGACTTGCACTGGATCATTAATAACCTTTGAGTGGGTGTTAACTGCTGCTCACTGTGTATATAGATGGTAAGTTAGCTTGGTTATTCAATGTTTGATAATTATTACGAATACAATATAAAGGGCTAGAGTGGGAAAGGTGTCGGTTGGAATCGACTCAAGGCCGTTTTACCATTCTATTAAATTCAATAGCAATAAAATATTTAGACATCAGTTATATGACCAACCTCATTTGACAAATTTTTCCCAAAATCATACCATTACCCAGATTGCTTACGATATAGCACTGGTTAAACTGGTCAATAAATTTCTACCAGCGAATGACGGCCGATATTATTTCATAAACACTATATGTCTGCCAAAAGTCTCCGAATTGAATGTCGCCGAAGAGTCCGCGACAATGACTGGTTGGGGACGGATTAATGATCGTCAAGAGTTGCCACGATTTCTTCAAATAGAGGAAATTCGCATTTCTCCGAGTAGTGACTGTCCCATTAACGACACTTTGTGTCTATTAAATGTAGAAAACACCCAAAAGACGTGTCCCGTAAGTCATATCTAATCTCAACCACTATTAAGTTATTTTCCATTCATAGGGCGATTCGGGCGGACCTCTCGTCCAATTTGATGGAAATGAGTTACACCGAGCAATTCAGATTGGGGAACTATATGGTGGCAATGGTAATTGTAGCCCAGGCATAGAAAACGCTACCTGGATCCCAACCATGAAATTCATTCCTTGGGTATTAAAAACTATTGAAGAAAATTAACAAAACTTTAAATTCAATTTAAATCTTATTTAAAACTTTTTATAAGTGATTTGTTTCACAAAATCTATTTTATTAATTAGTAAATAAAGAGAAATATCGTAGAAATTAATTTGTTTTCATATCAATTATTTTATTACTTATTTACCTCTCAATTGAAATCTCGCGACACTTTTGAACAAATAATAGGTTTTAAAAATATTTAATAATTATTAATTAATACAAAAGAAATTAATTATAAATTGATCTAATTGATAAATAGATCCAAACATAGATTATCTAAATGTCGTCAATAATTCAAATTTGTTTTATTTTATTCATTAGAGGTATGCCTTAAATCAAGTTTTAATCATTAATAAGAAGTTATTTTTTTATTATTTTAAAGGAATTAATGGTTTGTTTGTAGAACTGGGAGATTATCACAGATATGTTGACTATGATATAAATCTCCCAGTATGTGGACTGGGATTTGTACCCCTATTATTTGACATTTCCTATAATAAAAACTGTTTCAATAAGGCTTATCCCAACCGAACAATTACCACACCATATAAGAGGAAGCATCTAGTTAAAAGTACGAACCAGGTTTCCAATCGAATATTCCTCGGAAGAGATACATTAATTGGTGAATCACCCTGGACTGTCCATGTATATCTTCACGGTTGGCTCTGTACGGGATCATTGGTAACTTTTGAGTGGGTGTTGACTTCAGCCCACTGTTTGGATCATTTGAATACAACGTAAGTAAACTCATAATAAAGTTTAGTTCAGTTCTTCATATTTATTGGATATACTATTTAAAGGGAATCAGAGGGATATGTGTCCGCTGGACTCACTCGAAAAGCATGGCTCAAAACTATCAGGATCAATAAGAATATAATGATTAGACATCCATTTTATGTAAATCCAAATTTGACGACTATTCTAGATAATGTGGATTTAACCAGAGATGCCAATGATATAGCACTGGTTAAACTTGTGGATAAATTCCCCCGATATGTGACGCATGACAGTCAATATTATCTCATTAACACTGTATGTCTTCCAAAGAAATCCCGTTTTTTGAATGTGAAGGAGGAGTTGGCGATAATGACTGGTTGGGGAATGATTAATGAAAATGCAACCTACCAACATAGACTTCGAACAGGAGAGCTTATCATTAGTCCTAGTACTAACTGTACCATTAATGGTACCTTATGTGCATTTATAGCTTTTGGTACAAAGGGGTGTCCCGTAAGTCAAAGGTCATTGAAATTCTCAAACATATTGTTATTCACAAATTATAGGGTGATTCGGGCGGACCTCTCGTTCAAATAGTTGGAAAGGAATTACCTAGGGCTATTCAAATTGGAGTATATTATGGCAGTAGTAATAATTGTACTATTCAAAATGAAACCCAAACGTGGGTCCCACTCATGAATTTCATTCCTTGGATATTACAAACTATTGAACAAAATTAACAGATCTTTAAATTGAATTTAAAACTTTTACTGCAATTAATATATATTTACCGAAAGTGATGTCTATTTTATTAACTAATAAATACAGAGAAAAATCAGAGAAATTATTGCATAAAATAATTGATTTTCATTTAAAAGTTTAAATATTTGTTGATTTTATATGTTTTTGTTTCAAATGAGGAAAACAAATAAACCTCGAGTTTTTGGTACTGGTTATCAATGAATCATGTTAAATAAAATGCGATTCTGAGCACATTTTACAACAATAGATAACATCCATCAACTTTTGTGTTCGAATATCGAATACATGTCTAAAATGTCGACAATAATACCATTTTGTTTTGTTTTATTCATCGGAGGTATGGCTTAACTCAAGAATTAAAAAAATAATTATTTGCTTTCATTAGGAATTAATGGGTTGTTTGTGGAAATGGGAAATTACCCCAAATATGTTGTCTCTGATGTGAATCTACCCGAGTGTGGACTGGGATATGTGCCCATAATCTTCAATATATTCTATCACAAGAACTGTTTCATTAAGAGTTATCCCAACCAAACAATTACCACATTTTACGAGAAGAAGCGTATAATTAAAGGTAAGACTCAGGTATCCACTCGTATATACCTCGGAAGGGATACTTTAATTGGTGAATCACCCTGGACTGTCTATGTTAATTATGGAGGTGGAATCTGCACTGGGTCATTGGTAACATTTGAGTGGGTGTTGACTGCTGCTCACTGTCTCATTCCGTTGTAAGCTAACTTGGTTATTCAATACTTTATTATTGGGAATATATTTGAAGGAACTCAGTTGGACATGTGTCGGTTGGGCTCAATCCCAATGAGTGGATCCAAACCATTGAAATGAATGGGAATAAAATATTTAGACATCCATTTTATCTAAACCCCAATTTGACGACTATTATATATATTGAAAATTCTACCAAGGCTGCCAATGATATAGCACTGGTTAAACTCGTGGCTAAATTCCCCCGACATATGAATGACGGCACACGTTATCTCATAAACACTATATGTCTGCCAAACGCCTCCGAATTGAATGTCAATGAAGAGTCTGCGACAATGACTGGATGGGGAATGATTAATGAGCATGCACAGTTTCCAAACAGACTTCAAATAGGAGAGATTCTCATTTACCCGTATAGTTACTGTTCCACTTATGAGAGATTGTGTACATTTGTAGCCAACACCACAAAGATATGTCCCGTAAGACAATTGTAATCTCAAACAATATTCTGTATTTCCTACTCATAGGGCGATTCGGGTGGACCTCTCGTTCAATTTGATGGAAATGAGTTACCCCGAGCTATTCTAATTGGAGTACATCGGGGCGGCACTGCCAATTGTACACCTGAAATGGAAACCCAAACGTGGGTCCCACCCATGAAATTCATTCCTTGGATATTACAAACAATTGAAGACAATTAACAAAATTTAAATTAACTCTTATTTAAACCTTTTATTATAATTTATATATTATTTGTTTACAAAATAGAAGTATATTTTATTGGATAATCATTTGGTTCTTAAAGTGTTTTTATTATTAACTCAAACCTGAGGGGATTTTGATAAAATACCCTCTCCTGGGGGTTTGAAAACCTCGACAAACCTGGTGCTTAAGGGGGAAGGGAGGGGGGTTCCGCTCCCTTATAGCACCCTTGATTGTAAGTATGCTAGTCAATATTTCAAGTAATTTTACTTGGTAATTCAATTTGTGGGCATAACATGTTATTTTCGCCAATCAATTCAAATCAGAGACCAAATAACCTCAAAGTGGTTACAAACAGTGACTGAAGTGTAGTTTTGACTGAACTCGATATCACATATTAATCCTCGCATTGAAATGTTCATGTACATTTTAAAAACCTTTGCACACAAAGAGAAAGGTGTGCAAGAGGTTATTCATTCTTGTTCATATGAAAGGATTTACATTACCCTGCCACCATTTACCAAGCTAATCATTTACGATAGAGAATAAACTGTAAATGACTGCACAGAGGATTCCATTCAATTAAGTCAAACATTTTGAGTCATTCATAAGTTGGGAGACTTTTAAAAGTGTTTTGTTTACAATGTCTTCATGTATTGAATCTTAAAAGGCTTTTTGCCC
>JAQIWF010000238.1:0-23088 GCA_034694965.1 Ceratozetes gracilis
TTTCATATTTACATCACATTCCATATCGAAGACTGACTTAATTGTAATATAAGTCCAAATGTATTATACTTTAAATATTCAATTATTTATCTATAATTCAAATGAATATTCATTTTATACAAAAAGCAAATTATAATTACATTTAATTTATAAAAACTTATTGATTCCGAGTGAAAAGCGATCATTAAATGTCTTCGCTTTGTTTAACACAGACTTTGTTTGTCGCGAATCCATCCGACGAACCGTCAAATCCTTGTCCGGATCGAAAGGAACCCTTTCATCAGCTTTTGGCTCATCTCTCCTCTGAAAACATACATTCAATTCAATGATTGTCTCAAACAGTAATAGTCAGCAATAGTACAGTTCATGCATTAAAGACAATTTTACCGCTTTTTTGGTCTGATCGGAGTGGATATCAATGAGAGAAACGTCTCGTTTTTGATTCTGTTTAAAATTACCCCAAAATTAATACTTTTTCATAAATATATGAATCAATACTTTATTGTATGAATCCATTAATTGAGTCAATTGTTCGTCTCTTTTATGGTCTGATTTGTATTTCTTGTCGGAGTTCTTGTCGTAACTCTTTGCCGGTCTTTGACTGAAATGTTTCACAGATTTTGTGGGCAGTTTTGAGGTCAACTGTTTGGGCACAACAGTCATCCACTCCTCCCTCTCTCTTTTCATCTCCTTTTCCGACTCTTTTTTGGCTAAAATGTCTGAAACGTTACCGAATTTATCATTAATTTTATCGAATTTATGGTGAGTCGGAAGAATGGGTCCAATCATATCATCGGAATCACTATCGGAGTCAAACTCAACATTTTTGGTCCTATACTCGGGAGGAATGGACGGACCGATAATCCGTGAAGTGCTGGCATTGGGTTTGACTAATGGCTTCACTAATGATTTAGTGGTTGGAAGTGTTGGCCCATAAACGCTGTCATCCCCTTTGTCTTCATTGTCTTCTTTATCATTCTTCTGGTTTGTCTTCCAATTTGGTGGAAGTGATGGTCCGATCACTTCATTTGACATTTCCTTTGATTATAGTTTCCTTTCGTTTGTTTTTCTCAAATAAAGACATAAACCATAAAAGAAGACAATAATTATATCAAAAGATCTCTTAAAAGACAACAAAAAGATTGAATAGATTTTACATAAAATACGTAAATATATGTAAAATAATTTATTAGTTATCAAAATTTGGCGCCATTTATAAAACAAACTTCAATTAAAAGTCAATTTTACCCAATTATCAAGGAACAAATAAAGAATCTTTAGAATGGAATATCAAAATAATAGATTTCTCACAACCTATTGTATATTTATAAAATATGAGCATGTTGTCAATTTCTTTCAACATTCAAGTTATTCTCATTATATTAAGAAATTAATAAATTCATGTAAAGAAGATTATCCTTGATAATGTGGAGAATGTAGAGAATGTTGATAGTTGGAGTAAAAGCCTTAAACATCTTTATATTATATTATAATATTAAATCATTGAAATCTTATTTTAGTTTTATTCTAAGGAATGTGAATTTAATTTATTTGATAGCTCCTACTAAATCACCCACGTTATCTTTACTTCACCAATTGAAATATGAGGATATGACGAATCAGTTATTTATAGAATGTCCTGTTCAGTTCAGTTCAGTTTTTATATTTAACTATAACAGGCTCTTCTAAAACTCCATTTTCTCTCATTAATACGTTTACTATAAAATTGAATTTTAATAATAAAAATTCATTTACTCTCATATGCTTTGAACTAAACAATGCATTCAATCAAAAGCTTTCTATAAATATCTTTCAATTAATTTTCAATTCAATTTTAATACCATTTTCACGCCTCGTAATCGAAATCAAATTGAGATTCAGATATTGAATGATTCCACAGAGAACTTATTTTATAGATCATCAGGCTAAATTTGCTATCAATTTATTTGTATAATATATTATACATGTTTATGCTGAGTAATCTAAAATATTTACTCTGGTTATACATTATTTGAATTTAGAATAATGACAAGAATGTTTTCATTTGATTACATGATTATTTGAGCATTTAATGGAAAATTGATCGTGGATAATAAATTTTTGAGGACAATAATTATTCATTTAGACAAGAGTTGTGTGGATTGACTATATTCCGGATTCTGTATACGACTGTATAGTGTTGTGTAGACTCAGAGCAGTTCAAAGCGTTGGTGTATTGAATCGACTCTAATGTGGGTTTGGATTTGCAGAACGACATTACGTAATGAGTGTTTCAACCATTGAATTGAAGCAAAATGGGAGAAGTTTTGTGGGAAATGTTTAGTAGGAAAGTGTCATTTCAGTCATTTGCCAACACTTACGCTTAGTATAAAAGGCTTTCACTTTTAGTTTTATTTGATTAAACATCTAATTAGACATTTTATTGTAAGTAAGCAAACAATGTTTTAATTGTATTCTTAATCATTCCATTTATTTCCCTCATTATATGCTATGATTTGAAATAAATACCCAAATTTAGACCCAATTTCCTTCATATTCTGTATGTCTCATAACTGTCTCATCTGAATGCTATAAAAAATTTATCAATTATTTTGTTGTTATAAAAACAAGTTTGTTGTTGTCGTTAATCATATTTACCATTTATCTAATTGTACCCCGCTCACTATTTGTGCCAATTGTATGTTCTTGTTATTTTCATTATCATAATTATTACTCTCAATGTGAGGTCAAGAATATATTCTATACTCTATTCCACACACTTTTCACTTTAAAGTCTTATAATATATTAGCACTGAATGAAAACCACATTTAAGTCTGACTTCTAATGCTTTGCAAAGAAATTAATTCTTGAAAAATGAACGAAATATTTCATTTGAAAAGCAATTATGGCTTTATATCAAACATATTATAAGAATATATTAAATATATTTTTGTAAATATTTTTATTAAATATTCCAAAATTAGGCTCTCATTAAGAAATAAATTGATAGTTTAAATGACATTTCATTTAATTTGTTGTATGAATTTTGCACTGGGCATCAAATATTATTCAGGTCAAAATCAATTCGCAAAGTGGATGAGTAAAAATGAATTTGTATTCTAGCAATTTGTGAACAAATATTTTATTGTTCTCTATTCATATCGTGTCTCAAATTAAAACCATTCAATACATGTACCCATAGTCTGACAGACATTCAAACGATTTTATTAAAAAACATTTCTTGAGAACAATTGATATTCTGGTGAATGTCTGCTATAAAAGAAATGCATTAATCCTCTGATAATTTATGGATCAAAAGATTTCTATTATTTGGTGTAATTGAATCACTTGGAGAGACAGAGATATGCTCTGATTTATTACTCTCTCATTTGTTTTAAGGTTTTCTCAATAAATGAAAGTCTATCTCAAATTAAAGGATTCCTAAACACAATATCTCTTTAATAGGCTTTCACTAAGAATTGTCATATATATTAATGGTGTTATTTTGTATAAACTTGCTATATTAAAATTCAATTTTACAAATTTAATCAATAAGAATGAGCTAGTGCAGTGTTGTGTATGCTTAGTCTATACTCTTTCGTTTACACTTTCTTTATATCTAATAATATTTTATGGATTAACTCATAAAATGCCAAACTTTTAAATGAATGATATTTTAATTAAGTGAATGTCATTTCAGTGATAGACCGCATCATTCGCCTCATTCTTAGTTGAAATGTTAGAACCGTCTTCTTCTGAAGATGAGAACGATGACCATCAGATAGAAGACGACACATCTGGAAGTGTGTCCACATCGGCTTCAATTGGGAGGAATGAGATTCCAACCCACCCATCGCAACAACAACAGCATCAACAAGAGCAACAACTTCAGGCACAGCATACAACTCATCTTCAGGCCAGTCCTAATGTTAAGCGAAGTGTGAGTCCAGCGCTCTGTACTTCAAGCAATGAATCGCTGCCTGTCTGTCAGCCCCAAAGCACAAGCAATGACAGGCTCTCATTACCACAAAATAAAAGTAATTTGTCATCAAATCGATCAGTGAGTCCCTGTCCTTCAACTACTAGTGATGGCAGCAAAGAAGCTGCCGTTTCGTCCAAATTAGATGACATCGAAAGGGCAGAGAGAGAAGAGGCTGAGCGCAAAACCAAATTGCAGTTATATGTGTTTGTCTTGCGATGTATTGCCTACCCGTTCAACGCCAAACAGCCCACAGATATGACCAGAAGATCCAACAAAATAACCCCTCCCCAACTCGAACAAATCATAGCCAGATTTCAGTCATTCCTTAAGGGAGAGCTACAGATCGCGACCGACGAAGCCTTTCAGAACGCAATTCAAAACTATTTCGAAGCGTTTCTAAACAGCGATCGACTCGTTCTTATGGTTCAAAGCGGTGCCTGTGCTTCACATGACTTCAGGGAAGTCTTTAGAAATAATATTGAGAAACGTGTCAGAAGTTTACCAGAAATCGATGGCCTCAGCAAAGAAACAGTTGTTACCTCTTGGATGTCAAAGTTTGATAGCATATACCGGGGCTGTGATGATGACGTCAAGAAATTGACCGGTACCAAAATGCAACAGTATCAACAACAGCAACAACAAAATCTGGCCTCAGAGCTCATTCTCAGCAAAGAACAACTCTATGATATGTTTCAAAATGTCCTCACCATCAAGAAGTTTGAACACCAACTCCTATACAACGCTCTTCAGGTGAGGCCTTCATTCACTTATAGCACAGCTTACATTAAATTTGTGAACAGTTGGATTCTGGGGATGAGCAGGCCGCTGCCATCAGACGGGAATTAGACGGACGGATTCAGAAGTGCAGTGAAATGGAAAGGGTTTGTTTTAGTCAATGTATCCCTTTCTTCATTTATAAATGTGTTAATTAACAGAACCGTAAACTTATGCCAAAATTTGTGCTCAAAGAAATGGAATGCCTTTTCTTAGAAGAGGTTCGGTCGTCAATTAATCAATTGATGGTCAATCTAGAGAGCCTTCCGGTGTCCAAAGGAGGGGCAGACAGTAGATATGGTTTGCAAAAACTTAAGCGATATAATCACAGGTAAGCCATACGTGAGAATTAAAGTGAAAACAAGTGAACCCGATATATGTCATAATATTTGTTTTGCTTATTGTTATATAAAATGCTTTTCTATTTTTCGATGCGATCTTTGCATTTGAACGAAAGTCGTCGGCGCTCTTCAGTCTTAAGGCAGGTAGACTTGGCTCTGTGTGTCGGGTCCGTCAATCCATCTTTCAATGCACTCCGATCTTTGCACTAATCAATCATTAATTGCATTTATAACTTCATTCTTCATTCATTGCAATTGTTTTGGGTGTTTGTAACAAATGTGTCGTTAATTGTCGGCAAATCTCATGTAATCGCAATATATGTCTGAATGTCTTCACAGTTCTGTTTGGGTTTTGTTTCTCTCATTTTATTAAAATTAAACACATTTTTAATTTAAGTTTTTATGATTTTTCTTTGGTTTTAGTTTGGAGACGAACTCCACTTTAAGGGCTCATTGTTTCCATTTAATCAATTTGAACAAAATGTTGACTTACCTGCAGTCACCCCTTTGGATCATTTTCTATGATTTAATTACTTTTTCTATCGCTTCCATGTATGATATCACCATTTATTTCATTCTCAGCTCTTTTATTGAGTTATTGCATGACTCTTATCCATAACTCAAATCAGTCTTTAAATTGACAAAACATTGCAGAAGTCAAGCATCGCTGGCGAGGGAGGGACTCGTAGAAGACACAGAAATCGCCACCCTTTCCAAAGTGGATGTCTTACTCTCATTCACTATCGAAGGTATTTGCGACCAAACCTTAAAAATGCAATTAAACTAATTGTTTGGGTTTCCATTAAGTTGTTGTGATGGAGGTTCGTGGTCTTAAGTCTTTAGCCCCCAATAGGATAGTCTACTGCACTATGGAGTTAGAGGGCGGGGATAAACTACAGACAGATCACGCAGAGGCTGCCAAACCATTGTAAGCTTACATTCTTCTAAAGTATAGCCACTTATCTATTTAATCAAAAGATGGGACACACAGGGAGATTTCACCACCACACACCCCCTTCCCATCATTAAAGTTAAATTATACGCCGAAAGTCCTGGTATTTTAAGTCTGGACGACAAAGAATTAGGAAAAGTGATTATAAAACCAACTCCTCTCACATCCAAAGCCCCGGAATGGTATAAAATGATAGTCCCGAAGAACGCACCCGACCAGGACCTCACCATTAAAATCATTATAAGAGTGGATAAGCCTCAGAATATGAAACACTGCGGGTATCTCTTAGCTCAGGGAAAACAAGTTTGGAAGAAATGGAAGAAACGATATTATATTTTAGTTCAGGTCTCCCAATACACGTTTGCCATGTGCAGTTATCGAGAAAAGAAGTCAGAACCAGCAGAAATGCTTCAATTGGACGGATATACTGTTGATTATATTGAACCCATTCCAGGTATACACCACTCTATCAAATATATAGATATTAATAATGTGTATAATACAATAGAGTTAGAAGAGGGGAGATTTTTCTTCAATGCTGTTAAAGAAGGCGATAGTGTTGTCTTTGCCTGCGATGACGAAAATGAGTGTCATCTTTGGGTTATGGCTATGTATAGGGCAACGGGACAGGCACACAAACCAACCCCTTTGACTCAGTCCTTATCGAACAAGAACTCTACGATGTCTCGATTACAGGGGGGTATGTATTCCCCATTATTTGTGACAAATTCTGATCATTTCTTTTAATATTGACTTCAAGACGCGGACAGAGCCCGTAAGCACGGAATGGATGAATATATTCTGTCCGATCCGT
Source organism: Ceratozetes gracilis (assembly GCA_034694965.1). Lineage (NCBI taxonomy): Eukaryota > Metazoa > Arthropoda > Arachnida > Sarcoptiformes > Ceratozetidae > Ceratozetes > Ceratozetes gracilis. The sequence goes on from JAQIWF010000238.1 coordinate 6,844, forward strand.
GTCGGTTCAATCACCACCAACTGTTCCGGTTGTTACAAAAAGATGGCCTCAACTATAGGTTAAACGATTCTTATTGTTCGCTCGGATGGTTCAGTCCCGGACAGGTGTTTGTGTTGGATGAGTATTGCGCTCGATATGGAGTCCGGAGTTGTTTCCGACATCTCTCCTATTTATGCGATTTACTGGAGTTCGCAGAGAAAGGAACGCTTATCGACCCGACCCTAATTCACTATAGTTTTGCATTTTGTTCGTCTCATGTTCACGGAAACAGGTATTCCCTCTTTCTTTGTATCAATGTTTGAATTGTTGCTCAAAAATGCAATCCTTTTGTTACTGAAAATGCATTCCTAAAACTACCGAATCCTAATTCTAATGTATAAAACTGTGAGGTATCGGCAAAAGCTGAGCCCGTCCTTAAATAGACTAGCACATATATGATCCCTAATCTATTGTCTCTCAACCCGATTGGCAGTACTACCGCACCCCCGATTGGACAAATCGCATTCGACATCAGGTATGTCTGAGTGTAGGCATGCATTGAAACCATCACTTTTGACACACAAAACACATTTGTTTCGCACATTTGCTAAACACTCGATTAGATTATTATTATTTCATAATTTATATTACTATTGGATATCAAATAATCGATTTATTCATTCCTTTTATATTCTTTTTATTTAAAAATTCTGCTATATTTCAGACCCGATGGCATCGGAACTGTTACCGTCGAAGAGAAGGATATGTACGCAGGCATTAAAGACAGACTCAAATGTCTTTTAGAATATCAAATAACAAATTTTAGGTATTTCCCACTACCTTTCCCTCCACTGTTATTATTACAATAAATTGCTTTTCAATAGATATTCCTTCCCTTTCGGTCGACCCGAAGGCTCATTAAAAGCTACCCTTTCGTTATTAGAAAGGGTGCTAATGAAAGATATTTTAACGCCCGCTCCTCCCGAAGAAGTTCGTGGTGTAATAAAGAAGTGCCTCGAAAACGCTGCTCTCGTCAACTATACTAGGATTTCAGAAGTGGCCAGAATTGAAGGTTAACTCTTATACTTAACATTTTCATTTACAAAAAATTCTCATAAAATACTGGATGCCAATTATGGCAAATGGGAATATTCTGGAACAAATAAGCTAACGAGTAAATTAGTTTAAATTCTATACTTCATTTGACCTGTTTAATTTAAATCTAATCTTAGCACAACTAAGAGTATCTGTGGAAATTGACCATACTAAGAAATTAGTTACAATTGATAGTTATTTGATAGAACTCTTTGTCATAAACTATTATTTAGAGTTAAAAGTTAATGACAAACACAATCATAATTTGGTGGAAATTTAATGTTAAATATTATTAGTTATAAACATTAAAAACGATTTATGAGATATATTAATGAAGAGTTCATTTGCCAACAGAAATAGCTTCGGACAAAACATTAGACCCGAGCCATAAGCTTCAAAGTCTCATACATTTGGCAGAACTTTGTGTGGATTTAATACAAGAGAATAACGAACATTACGCTGAGGTAAATGATCCAGAGTGTGACCAAAGTGTGACCAGAGTGTTGTTAATCAGATATCAATCACTTAAAATTGAAATAATTTTCAATTTGAAGTTAAATTGAATTCCAAACAAATATATAAATTAAGTTATGTTACGCCCAAAGAATGTAAAAATTGTTGACAAATTGCATGTTTTCAACGATTGTCTGCTTTGCTTACAATCAGTTCCCAATGGCTTTCCACTAACTATTCTCTTATGTTAACCAAATGTTAACCAACTTTCTCTCTATTCTGTGCTGTCTGTGTATTTATTGTCGGTGTCAGGCCTTTAGAGGGGTGAGTCTTTCTTTCTTTCCGATGTTAACCTTCTCTATAATCGTTAACTTTCATCCCTAAACTAATCTATGAAATACCCGCACCTGTTATGCATCATGTTTTGGATGTGACTTTCATTTAACAATTCAGGACAGAGTAAGTCGTTTCGGTTAAAATTCTATTGCCTTTCAAATCATGTCTGGACTCGACTTCAATAAACACCTTTTTATTTCCTATCCCTTTGTGTTATGGCAGGCATTCGCCTGGTTTTCAGACTTATTGGTAGAACACTGCGAAATATTCTTCTCCCTCTTCGCTGTTGACATAGAAGCTATTCTTGTGGAACAGCTTCCCGACACGTGGGAGAGCTTTCCTTTGTTTCAAGTCCTTAATAATTACCTTCGATTAGACGGTTAGTTACTAACAAATATTTTCCATTCATTCATATGTAAGGCAATCAACTCAATGATTCTTAAGGGGTCGTCATTTCCAATGTTGTACTTCTCTATTGAGTTTCTTATTAGAAATGATTTTAATTAACTATATTAGCATTTGCTTAAAATGTGGACAACATTTGACTCGATGCTAGTCTTTCGAAGAATGACTTCAAACTTATGAAAACCTCTCTAATTAACAATGAGTTGATTCCTTAGACATATTCTCTGATTAGACAATAAATTGCTTAATATTTTGAAATTGAAGAGAATTTGTGTGGGGGTCGGTTTCACACTCAATTACGCGACACATTTGCACCACAAGTGGTCAGATATGTCGATCTCATGGAATCATCGATCGCACAGTCTCTCCATAAGAGTTATGAAAAGGAAAAGTGGGAACTAAAGGGGTATTTCAATCATAGCTGAAGTTGGAAAAGGATTTTAATGAGTTGTTAATAGACCTGTTGGTTGTGCCTCATCTGAAGATTTATTCTGGAAGTTGGATGCGTTGCAAACCTTCATCCATGACCTCTATTGGCCGGACGATGTCTTTGCTAAGCATTTGGAACAGAGGCTTAAACTCATGGCTTCTGATATGATGGAGTCCTGTATTAATAGAACACTTCAAGCCTTTCAAATGTGGGAACGGAAGGGAAGCGCTCGTTGGACGAGTACTGACTACATCGTACCCTCAGAAATGTGTGCAATGATTAATGTGATTCTTGAAGCAAAAAATCAATCCCTAAAACTCTGTACTTTTGATGGCGCAGACACTGTAAGACATTTATTATTGATACAGGCTAATTGTCACTTGTATTATTTGCAGCATCAATACCATGCTAAAATAGACCAATTAGTAGATAAAACATTGAGCGAAATGCAAACGGGACTCATTGCAAAAGTAATTATTGATGTGAATAATTTGAACTAGTTAAAAACAAATCCACCTTCAGATGACTTCAATACTTGAGGCGAGTATCGCCAAATTAGGCCGATATGACGAGGGTAGTCTTCTGGCACCCATCCTCTCCCTAACTGTAAGCAAAACATCAAAATATATTTCTTTTAATTAATTCTAATTTGAAACCAATACTACTATTAAGTTATGTTTTGATTCAGTATAATAAAGGTATGTCGAGCTCTGGTCGTGAAGTGGGGAAAGCATACGTGAATTTCGTACGAAACAGTACCGAACAGTTGAGACAAAAAGTTAGCGACGAGTTGTGGGTCATTAACTTTTTTGAGGTAAAACACTATTCATTTTTTCTCATTTTTCTCATTTTAAACATTTGTTGACAGCAATGGTATTCCTCACAAATGAATCTCTTATGCAATTGGCTCTCAGAGCGAATAGACCACAGTTTGCATTCATTCCAGTTGTCAGCCCTTTCACATATCGTCAGAGTAAGACACTACTCATACAATTGTCTCCATTGTTCCCAAATTGTAGTCCACTTGCAAAGTTAAGATCAATAGATGTGAGTTTATGTGGAAAGTAACCCTGCTGCAATTTTAAATACAGGTTTGTTGCAAGTTTAAGCATAAACATATGGCAAGCAAATTAAGAAATGGTTTATTTAAGTCATTCATTTAGTCGTTAAATTTGACTCAAGTTTTATATTTTTTATAATCAAATTTATTTGAGAGTAAGTTCTGGTAATACTGTGGGAACTTTGGAGACTTCAACTCAAGAGTATATCTAATGATTGAATCGTTCCTTCGATTAGAAAATTTATTCAGATTTTGAACTACAAGGCATTGAAGAGGAAAAGTTAAATTCCAAAGTATATCAAACAATAATTAGCAGGATTCAATTGGAAGAGGCCGCAGCCTCTGTCTCTAATGGACTTAATCGAGAACATGACGACTCAGAGTAAGTTTTATTTTCAGGACTATATGTTGAAAATATGACACATTTTTGATCAGTCCTCATATTTTATAATAACTGTGAACTAGTCAAAATGATGTATAATACAATTGAAATGAGCTAGGAGAGGCACAAAATGAATGGCTATGTTAATTGTAATCTTAGACCTTATCATGTACAGATATTAACATAAAAGTGCGTTTGTAATTGAGTAAGCTTACTAAATGTAACCACTTATCATCGTTACATTTACTTTTCACAAAGTGCTAAATGTTTTTGATATTTAGTCAGTTTTAGATATGATAATCATTGATAAGAGGCTAAATTTAGTAAGCTTATTCAATTCCAAACACACTTTTGTGTTAATATCTGTACAAGTATCATTTAAAAATTTGATTGAATTTGAATATAGAGAGTACCCGGACAGTGTAGCCGATGCTATAGCTAAAGGGAAGACACCCCCCATCAATAGGACTGACTCTGAGACGAGTGAAGGCAGTTATGTTAATCGCCTTCAAAACGCCACTCATAACGTGATGGGAAGGATCTCAGGCATTGGTCGAGGAGTTGGTAATATTGGCGGTGGAATCGGAGGATTCGCTAATAAACTATTGAATAACAAATTCTAATCTCTTATGACATAAATATGTTGAGAGTGAGAAACAATTGTGTGATCTTCCCATCTGTTCCTTCACTACATAATGTTATAATAACTTTAAAAACATTTAAAGAATTTCTGTACTGAGCTCTCAGTGTTTGTAATTACTTCACAACTTTTTGAATTGTTTCGCTCATTGCTCACTATATGATACAGGGATGAACACTGGTCTCCATCTCGTCTTGTGATCCATAAATATACCATTCTTTACAAAATGAGACGATTTCAATACAATCCAGTATTTCTGTGCAGTATTTCTGTGCATTCAATTAATTTCTCAAATCATTGGCATTATTCACATATTTATAAAAAGAAGAAATACTTGAGATTTGTATCATAACATCGTCTCAAAGATCTTATGATTTTTTGCAAGTCTATAAAATCGTTTGCATGGAATTTATGATTAGAATTTGATTAAAACCCTAATTTTGAATTAAAAACTTTTCAAACATGAAAACTCATTCAAATAATTGGACCAAGTTTATTGTGAAATTGGGTAAAAATCTTCATTTTCATTGATAGATATGAAGATAGTTTAGAGTCTGTGTGAATCCCTGGTATTATAGATATTTTGTAAGATCGCTTCTCTAACTTATAATGCATTGGAATGGCCTTTGAATGCACTCACAGTTAGTTGTCGACAGTTTTCAAATAATTATTAATATAAATACTCGAAACTAATGTAAGCTCTAATGTACAGAATTTAATGATTTGTTGATTAAGAAATTTATTGTAAATGTCATTCATTTTCATATAATAGGAGCCCTTAAAAAATTGGAAACACTGCCGGCGCTCACAAATAGCTGTTTAGTAACGATATTAACGTTAATAGATTTAGTTGTCATTCGAGGCGCAGGCAGTTCTCAGTTCTGACTATGCATTCAATTAATTTATTTATTGACTATTTTTGACTTTTCATTCATTTGGAATACATTTTATAACTTGATTTCTAAGTGACTGTCCATCGCTTTAACTTGACTTCACTCAAAAACACAATATTTCTCAAAATGTTTGAAATATCAACAATTTATTGACAATTACCGCGAGAGTGGAATATAAGTTCAGCACTCAATCTACCACATAATCCTTAATATTGTACAGTCTATCTCTGATTAGCGCGCCTCAACTTGAGTCGTATAAGCTTTTTATCTTGAATATCTCTATGACAAATAGAATAAAAGGATTAAGATAAACAGCTTACATTACTCAAGTTGAGACTCGCTAATAAGAGATAGACTGTACAAAATAAGAAATCGATTCATACAAAGGGTTAGAAAAACAAAGTTAAATGAAGAAAATATCTGAGAATTTTGAAGCTATGAAAAGATGTAATACTTTAGATATAATCTATGAGTTAAATGTTTGGAATTAATATTTTAATGCTCTCTATATGTGATAATTAGTGTAAACGTTATATAAAACTAAAATTATATAATCGATGAGTTTGTTATATAAAAATCATTTGTAGAATAACATGGATTTGAGGTTAGCTTTTGAGGACATCACACTAATAGAGAAATGTGGGAACAGTTGCCATGGAATGTGTTGCAAGATTAGGTTGAAAATCAAATTTATAGGAAAATTGAGAGTATCGGCAAAGACTATGTTCTATACGCAGAAGCGATTCATCTATCGATCGGATCTCATTTTATGCCTTAAAATAAAACCGTTTCGTCTATTATCTGATCTGATATTTGGTGAAAGTTAAAATCAAACTCAAAAGAGTTTACAAAATAAAAGATCATTTCCAAAGTGAAACGCATTTACATTAAGTCTATAATTGATTGCTATTCGGATGAAAGACTCAAATATTCTGTTGTCATAAACTTATTGAATAAATTTAACGAAACTGACGATACATTTTGGATTTGAGCCAATACTCGGTAAGATATCTAACATTTTTTGATAGATTATTCCAGAATATCAAATGAATCACTGGATTGTAAACACTTCTATCAAAAATGATTTATGATTTGCTTGATTATGCCATCAAATAATGTAGATTTACTAGTTTTTTATCACTAAATCGTGTTTAATAGTTAAAAGTTTTGGTTTTGTTTTAAAATACAATAAATAAAATCAGTTTTTATGTGATATTTAATCTATAAATTTATAATTAAGTTAAAAGAGAATGTAATGTACATTACGTGTTGTATTCGTGGGTAACATTCCCCTGAGGTTTGATCCCCATTTCCACCATTTACTTATTAAAGATTTTATATACTTGGAATGATACTGAGGTCACCCACGCAAAAAAGAGACCTGTCACATTAGATACTACATAGAAGAGTTACAACGGTTTAACAAATTAACAAATTCTTTGACGCGATTCTAATGGCAAACAATTCCTCGAATTTTTTCGTTAATCAAATTTTATTTGTTATGTTCTTCTTTACCAAAAAGTTTAATACGATTATTGTGTGGCCATTATTTTAATGCCATTATTTCAGAGATAATATAGTGTTCCTCAGAGCAGGTGTTCCTTTAATCTGTTTTTATTGGTGTAAATGATTATATGAGTTATATAATTGATTTCGTGTTAATTCAAAATAATATTCTTGTTTCAGGTATTAATGAGGAATAGAGAGTATACTTAATTCGCACAGTTGTCTGGTTTGCTGTCATAGAGATTTGTGTTTCGATATGAGTGGTGACTAAAGGGAATCGCAATTATGGTGTTTATGTTAACAGAATCGGAGAAATTAATAATAATAATAATCGCTTCGTCTTTGTTTCTCCTGAGTCTTATATTAACCATTTGTTTCGTATCTCCGGTTTGTTGGCTTCACAAATGGTTTCTCGGCTCTAACGCCAAGAGAAAACAGGGCATTCAAATCGGGTTTCCTACCAAACAAGTGCTAACACAAGAATCAAAGCACTTCCAGCTGTCAGTTGTACCACATTATGGGGCCAACAGTGAAAGTGGCTCTAAAACTAAAGCTAAACCCAATATTGATTTCTCTATATTAGTCGATCCAAATAAAGCTAAACAGCAGTCAATCCCTTCAGATTCGGAACCAATCAAACAAAATACAGGAAAAATAAAAATCGAGACCAGATATGAAAGTGTTTCCAATAATAGTATCAAACTATATGTCAAAATAGTAGAAGTTTGTGAACTCCAACAAAGAGAATATTTGGTCGACCCTTCCTGTTATGTATCCATTATTTTGATTGGATTAAGAAATAGACGCCGAAGTCTTATTAATAAAGGTATTCAACTCTTATTTATTGTCTTAAAAATATAATCATTTAATGAATTTGAAGCCATTCCGAGTGCATTATACCGAACGGCTACGGCTAAGCGATGCCTTAACCCTGTGTTCAATGAGCTATTTATCAGTCAAGATCTCCCCAAAAGTGTTCTCAAAGATGGGATATTGAAGTTCAAGGTTTTCGACGACGAGAGATTTGCTAACGATATATGCCTCGGAGAAGTGGCCATTCCCTTGAAGAAGTTGGACAATTCTTCTGACGATCTTGTCAAAATTTACAGTTTGTCCACAATTAAAGAGGTATCAAAACTATTTCTTCCTTTATTTTAACTTAGATTTATGTATACCAATAGAAACCCTAAAATTTTGTTCATTCAAATTCTGCATTTATTAAGATATTAGATAACAGTTAAAAATGACCATAAGATGTATCAGGGTCAAAATTGAATCAATCATTTCTAATTTCCAAAATTGTTTGTTTTTAGCCAAAGGGTGAACTTTTAATTGGTTTGTGTTATTTGCCGACATCCAAACGAGTGACGATCTCAATAGTGAGGGCAACCCTAAACCATATGCCCCACATATCAACACAGACCACAATTTGTAAGCAAAACATTTTAAAAATATTTGGATGAAAGCATTTGATAACAATTTATAGGTTATTACGTTCGGGTACTGCTCTTTATTAATGGCAAACTCATGAAAAAGAAGAAGACTTCGACCACACAAAAGATGGTTTGGGGGGAGAATGAGATCCTGACATTTGATTTGATGTCATTTGAAAACGAGGAATCGGTATTTATGTTCGTCTTGTCGTCTAAACAGGAGAGCTCTCAGTCTCCGTCATCACCCGAAACACCGGTCGCTTCCGATGAGAATGAGTCGCGTAAAGAGCGACATATCGGCCACTTTGTGGTCGGACACCAATTCTGGTCTGAAATGAAACAACAGCCCAGAAAACAGATAATCAAATGGCATAAAATCTATTAAATGCCAAACTTATGTCTTAAGAAGAGGCCAAACATTTAATTGTAATAAAACTGTGATTTCTATATTTGAATCTTTCAAAGAAAAGTCCATTTTATTGAATTTTGTTCATTTTGTCATAATATTCACTGATATAACTCATAAAAACAATCACTTTTTCCATTCACTTCTCTTTAAACACTGTTTTTCTCATTTTTATCCGATTGAGTGATTCGGGAATCAAAATGTGAACGAACTGTAAATGTTTTAAAATATTAATAAACAGTTATTTGTTGAAACAAAACTACCCCTCCTTTCCTCACTTTCCACTTAATTATAAGTTCTTATGTGAGACCTATTATTTGTGATCTCTAAGTGCCTTATAATTGGTATGAAATTAAGGAAAGAGAAGTCTATTTAAATTCAAACCTTTCTTTAACTTTGAAATGTCTAATATTTTGAAATTCTCTGCTTTATTATTATCTCCGCCAACAGCTATAGTAAAGGGTAGGTCCGGATTGGAACTGATACTCAAAATGGAACCCACATTGAGGTCAGAGAATTCTGCGATAAATTGAGCCCCGTCCTGTAGCACATCCCATATTTTAACCACTTTATCAATAGATCCTGTTATTAGACATCCATTGCATTGAGAACTAAAATCAAAATCAATTGAAACCAAATAATTTAGAAATATTTAAATACCTGAGCGCTAAAGCAGTGACAGAGTCATTGTGGGCACTGATCTGGTAAATGGCTTTTTTTGTGTTGCGAACGTCATAATTAAAAACATGTCCGTCAGATGTGGAACAGAAGAAGAAGTAGGGATTGTATTGATTCCAAATTACTTTCTCTATTTCACTCTCACAAACTTTTATGGCTTTAAAGGCTGTGCTCTGACAGTCAGCTATCGATACATTACCACTACTGTCACCAATTAATAGAGTCTGTGCTTCAAAGGGATGGAATTGAAGCGATTGGACGTTACTCTGGAAGTGATCGAATCGCGTCAATACTTTGCTGGTCTCTAAATCCCAGATACAAGAGCTCTGATCTGCAGAACCGCTCGAAATGATTTTCCTGAGGATTGAATTCCAAGAGAGGTCTAAAACGGCGTCCTTATGTCCAATGAGTTTGGAGACGGGCTCTAAGCTATTGACAGTATCGATGTCCCAAATCGATATCTCATTAGTCATATCTCCTATTCCTATGTGATTGACAGTCACTTCACTCTCTCGGGAGAACCCAATCCATTCAAAACAGATGGGATACGCCGGAAGAATGATGTCGTGATGACAGTAATGCTCCTCTTCTTCACTATAAACTAAATAACAAATAATTAGTATTTATTGGAAACACAATAAACAAACCATGAATTTCAAGCGTTGAGGCGTCGCACTCGACGTGTCCCACAAGGAGTAAATTGTCGGTCGGTTTTATACAAAAGTCATCCCTTTCTTCCGTTTCCTTTCAATAAAAAAGAGTTAAATACAAGAAAAAGAGGTCACTTGTCATACATCCTGATTATCATCATTTTGAAGGTAAGGGTCGTCAGCCTCAGAGGCATAGACAGTAAGAGCGGCCAAACTGTTAAGATTGGTTGTCCCCAACTCTCCTTCACTGTCGTCGTCATAATTGTCTAAATCGTATCTCTCGACTATATCTCGATTTTCTCTGTCGTCCATCACTTCTTCAGAATTAACACTCATTTGATCCTCATTTCTAATGGATTGCAATAACTATTAGAGACTATTCTCAGACTCAATATTAGCCCTTAAAGTCCATCAAAGTAATGGCATTCTATATATTATTGCTATAAGTTGCAAGTTTAATCTATTCTTACTAGAAAATTAGTAAGTATTTGACAAGGTGACAATTTAATTAACAATTGGAATACTAACTCATCATCGGATCCCACTTTTTGTTTGTGTTCGTCAATAATCCGCTTTAAATCTTCTTTCGTTAATTCAATTTTATGGGGGGTTTCTTTGGAAACACCTTTTTTGATCCAATAAACACATGGAATGAAATTAATTTTACTCATTATTGTTAAGATCACTTGAAAATGACTGATAAAATATTAGGACAAATAAAATCAATTAATTAAAGCGATTTATAAGACATTTCTTAAACACGTGTTTAATGTAAAACCAAAACATGTGTTTTGGAGAGAATTCTCACTTCAGAGACATTTTATAGGATTTTGAGGGAATTGTTGGCAGAATTGAGAGAAAAACAGGGAATTCATGAAAATAAACAAAAAATAATTTGAAAACATTCAATGAAATCAATGTTTTTAATAAAAATGAATTGTTTTGTAAATAATTGATATTTTGTGTGATTTTGAGTACAATTGTCTCAATCTATGAGTGAATTATATGTGAAAAATGCTTTTTTCACATTTAGTTAATAAATTAAATTCGTGTAAAAATTCATTTTTAGTCTCATTTAAATCGTTTCCCATTTATATAATCATATTTTTATTTGTCTTAATTTGTTTACTAATCTCAACAATTTATATAATCCTGTTGTGGTTGACATCACTATCACCTGATCCAAGCGCTTCCACTCGATTGCGCGAAGAGTCAAAATCATTATCATTTGAAGAATCAAAAGTCAAAGTCTTAACCGATTATTACAATTCGGTTGAGTATGTGATTGAAGACAATCGATGGCAGCCGACGGCCACTAACTCTTCATGTAATCACTATAACTGTTTTGATGTCTATCGTTGTGGTAATTATGACAACGATAAGGACATAAACGAAGAACTAATTAGTGTTTATATTTATCCCTCAATTAATTACTTGGACTCTAATAATAATCCAATTCTAAGTCCCGTTTCAAAACAGTTCCGACAACTTTTAGAGGCCATTATATCGAGTCCTTACTATACGTCTGACCCCTCGAAGGCCTGTATTTTCATACCTAATATTGATTTACTCAATCAAATGAATGTTAAATTAGAGGACACGTCAAGAATACTGTCATCACTTCCTTATTGGAAGAGAAAGGGCACAAATCATCTCATATTTAATATGCTGTCCGGAAGTTATCCCGAATATAATACGAGAATCGATGTGAATGTGGGCAACGCATTGATTGCTGGCGCGGGCTTTGACTCCTGGTCTTATAGACAGACTTTTGACGTTTCCATTCCTTTCTTCAGTCTTTTCAGTTCTGAAAACACAAATTTTGATGAAAAAACACTTTTAAGTAAAACTCGCAAATGGTTTGTCGTTTGCGGTCAATACGAATCAGTCACTCAAAGACAACAACAAATACTCAGAGATCTCGAGACTAAACACTCGGATCAGATACTTGTTCTGCAAAATAATTGCTATCAAACCAAAGAAGAAAATAAGACTCGATTTTGTGATATTCGACAAAATAATGAATTTAATTATCCGAATATATTAACAGATTCGACGTTTTGTCTTATTTTAGAGACACTATTCTTAGGGCATCCCATTCTCAGTGACTCTTTAATGTCAGGATGTATTCCAGTGATTATTTCAGACAATTATGTTTTGCCTTTTGAAGACATAATCGATTGGAAAAGGTTTTCAATAAGAATTTGGAGCCACTCTTTCCCCCAATTGTTTTCAATATTGAGAGGCATTCCAGAGAAGCATATCCTCGAAATGAGGGAACTCTCACTTTTCATTTGGAAGAAGTACTTGAGTTCAATGAAGACAATTGGGTTAACAACTCTTCAGATAATCAACGAACGAATATTTCCAAACTCTGGTTCGCCAACGAATCGCTGGAATCGGTCGCCCTTTCCGTCTCATAACAAAGAATATGCAATAATTAGTCCAAAGCTCTCTTCGCGACAATCAATTGGTTTCACTGCAGTTATTCTCACTTACGATAGATTGGAAAGTCTTTACGAAGTGATCAGAAGTGTAGTGAAAGCCCGCAGTTGTGTCAAAGTTCTAGTCGTTTGGAACAATCAACTAAAACCTCCGCCCAAACTCAACAAATGGCCTAATATTCAGGTCCCCCTTCAAGTGATTGTCACCTCACACAACAAGTTAAGCAATAGGTTCTATCCCTACGATTCCATCGAAACTGACGCCATTCTCGCCATCGATGACGACATCGTTATGTTAACCTCCGATGAACTCGAATTCGGATATCAGACGTGGAAAGAGTTTCGCGACAGAATCGTCGGCTTTCCCTCTCGTGTCCATCGATGGGATAATCGAACGGCTAAATGGAAATATGAGTCCGAATGGACTAACGATGTTTCTATGGTACTGACCGGCGCCGCCTTCTATCACAAAGTATTCAGTATTTAATTATTTTTTATGAATTAACAAATTTATGAATTATTAGTATTACAATCACTTATACACACATGTAATGCCTGAGCGGATCAGGTCGTGGGTCGACCAACAAATGAATTGCGAAGACATAGCTATGAATTTTCTGGTCAGTCATTATCTCATTTATTATTTACTCAATTTTATCTGTTTTATACTTAAAGGTGTCGAATGTGACGGGAAAGGCACCCATTAAAGTGACCCCAAGAAAAAAGTTCAAATGCCCCGAATGTACGAACACTGAAATGCTTTCCGCCGATGTTTTAAACCACTTGAATGAGAGGTCTGAGTGTATAAACCGTTTCGCAGCCATATATCAATCCATGCCTTTGATTGCCGTCGAATTCAGGTTTGATTTGAATCTATTTACATATCATTTGATTATTTTATCTTTTATTGCATTCTTAGGGCGGATCCGGTCTTATATAAAGACAATTTACCCGAAAAACTCAAGACATTTAACTCAATCGGCAGTTTGTGATCTATTATACTATAATTTTTACTCATTTATATAATTGGTTTTTATTACAATTTATTTATTTATTGTTTTAAATATAATTTAAATTTTCTTTTATAACAAAACAGTCAATAATTGGCTGAAATTTAGTCATTTTGTCTTAAATTCTGAAATAAATATTCAATAAATTTAATGATAATATAATAAAATATCCGTTTTATAAGCGGTTCGTTCATAACATAACATAATATACAAAATGTGAACCATTTATATAATAACGAGGTATATCTGGACCATAAACTCATAATAAACTGCAAAGGGTAGAATAAAACCTAAATCACCAATTTCATTTCCATCTCAAATGAATAACCTTTATTAAAGCCATTGGGGAATAAGAATAGCCAAAATTAAATAGATTTAAAACCTTATATTTTGCAAATACAACTGGGAGAAATTTATTACTGTTCAATGTATGAAATGTCCTAGTTCAATTTTTTAATAAAAGTAAAGAGTATATTGGAGTTTAAGTTGACTCTAAAATGGTTCTTGTAATAACTTAATAAAACATTTAAGTATAAAAGTTTTCTCTTAGCAGAGAGGATTAAGATTATTGCCTTAATGAAATGGAGCTGTTACTCAACAACATCCTAAAAGCTGACTCTCTCTCTCTCTCTCTCTCTCTCTCTCTCTCTCTCTCCTTTGTTGCGACATTAACTCATGAATCATGCGATTAATATACTTCTAGATAAGAGAACCATTTGTTGGAAGACAAATATGGAGAAAATTTGGGACAAAATGGTATTAAAATAATGAATTTATGCAACTAATGAATAACTAGTAATTATTTATAGGTGTTTATAAATATGTTAAGTATTATTTTTCCCAAATTTTCTTTTTGTCAATTTAAAAATCAACAAAATCGAGATCATCTTACAGTTAAAAGATTAAATCTCTTATTAAGAGGGTAAAATACTTAGAAATAATTGATTGATGTAGACAAATTCTCACTTAATGATAAGATTCTCCTCATTGGAAGTCTCTTATTCAAAGGTTTTTAAAATGACAACCTCATAGAATCAGTTCTGCAGACAAAACCTATCTCTTTATGAGAGCTCCTCTTATTGAGTGCTCTTACCTAGAAATTTGATTTTACTGTATTTATTTTTTGATCAAGATATTTTAAATTATTATATTGCAATGCTAGGATTTGTAGTGGTTTGCAACAATAATTTAATTAGGCACTTACTATTAAAAAAGGGTAATTACTACTGTAAAATGAGGAATTGGTGATTTTTCAGCATGGTATAATAACTAAGAGGATATTTGCTGCTAATCGTTATTTTGATAATTTTTCTTCGAATTTCATAAGTTATTCAATATATTGCTATAAACCGTTAGATAACCGCAAAGACGTTGTAATCGAAACCTATCGACAAAATCGAGTAAAAAGTGTCTATTTTTATGATTAATATGAGTGCAGTCAGCGATCAATATATACATAAAAGTGTTCCAATCGTTAGGAAGTATTCTTTTGAAAAAACAAATCTTCGAGAGTCCAAAATCTGGGGAAAGATTGAGATAAAGATTTCGAGCACCCGTCCAATCCTTCCAATTCTCTTCTAAAACTAGGTTAAATGTTTTATCCAATGTCTTAAACCCTAAGAAAATATGAGCGCAATTCGAGTGGTTTATCATTTGCTGTGGACTTGTTTCACTTGTACAAGCTGTATCACTGCCCAGGCTTATAACATTATCAGGAACAATAACAGGTAATTCCATGCGCTCAATCTCTTCATATAACACTTGAAGTAATGTAAATTGCCCAATCTCTTCTTGGACTTCACTATAATCTTTGAGGTCATTTAAAGGTAAATAGTGAATGACTGGATAGTTAACTAAAGACATAACATTTCAATTGTTAAAACATGTTTTGATCAATTATCAAGTTAATTAAGACATACCTCCTTTCTCTAATGTTTGCCAAATTCTTCCGGTTCTGTTGAAATAGGGATTCACTCGAATGGCATTCATTATAATATCCTTTTGTTGTGAATAAGATTTACTTATTTCTCGGTTCACACAAATCAAAGAAATTTTTACTAAATTTTTATTTTTAGACATAATTCAAGCGAAACATATGTTCTGCCAATTGATCGCTATTTAGAAAAATAATCATAATTTTCAGAATTACTCTTAAAATTAAAAATATCACTAAAATATATGCTTAGATGAAAGGTTAGTCATTAGTTTTTAATTAATTATATATAATAATATATAATATATATATATTAATAGTTTTAATCCAGCAATTCACTCCTATCTTTGTTATACAAAGATGACCAGGGTGTTTCTATTTTATGTGGTTCAAATGTGGTCAACTTTAATGCTTGCTCATTTCATCTATGAGCTCTCTCTCCCCTCTTTCTCCCCCTCTCTCTCTCTCCCTCTCCCTCTCCCTCCCTCTCCCTCCCTCTCTCTCTCTCTCTC
>JAQIWF010000239.1:0-23088 GCA_034694965.1 Ceratozetes gracilis
ATCAAATTATCATTATATGAATTGTGGATATTTATTATGGAATTATTCAACTCTCCTGATGAATCAATCTATGTCCAAGGGATTTTTAAAGCCAACTTCAATGTTAACTTTATTTTGGTTAATACCAGCCTTGTGTATATCCATTCAATTTATGGCTAATTTCTTTGATTTTATGGTAACATCAGTACCGATGGTTAAAATTAAGACTTTTGAAGACCTGTCTCACTATCCAGATGTAAAGATATACGTTAGAGAAGATGGTGCCTTGGTCGAACTAATCAGAAGTAATTATTGGCATTTTTCTATTAAACTGGAGAAACAATTAAGAACCTATTTTGATTTGTATAAAGACAATGTTCCGCAGAAATTGATGCAAGGCTTACCATTTAACCAGGCTTCTTTTGTTTATGAAAAGAATTTTGTTAAGTACCTATTTATTAAATTAATTCAGTCAAAGAAACTTCAATATGACACCTTGCATATTTCAACAGCAAATGGTCTGCAAGTAGGGTTGATAAATAGAAATAATCTTTTATTCGGAGAAATATTTCTAGAAATTACTAATAACCTTGAAAAATTTCTTGGGAGGAGCCTATTCAACCCCATAGGGGCAGGTGTATTTAATAATTTTTTTAAATAGTACTTTAAAAACATACAACAGATGGTAATCTTGTCATTTTTAAACTATGATCTTATTTAGCTTACAATTAGCAAAAATAAACTGCAGATTTAAATTCACTTTGTGATTATCTTGCCCAGCTATCTTCTTTTCTATTATCATGGTAATGTTTCCCTAAAATCCATTGTTAGCATTGATATTGTTGTTTAGGGTGGACACAACTATGCAGTTCATACAAGGTTAAATAGGTATTAGCCACTATTAGGAAATCATTAAGTGATGCCATTGGTTGAAAATGACCGGATTGTAACGATCTGTTTCTTGTTAGAGGTGTTAACTATAAATAGAGGAGTACTATCATTTTACATGGAGCTTCTATAGAAAAAATAATTTCTCCCATGAGAAACGAATTTCTTGCCCGATAAAGATTTCTAGAAATTATTCTCGAGAAAGTTTCTCCATATCAACCCTCGGCACGTGTTAAGCCTTACCTACTTTTTCACTTATTATAAATTTAGTTCAATACTACACTTCTGGAAACTGTTATTTGATATCCTTTTTAAATCAATTAATAAATTACTGTAATTCTATATCACTAATAGTTAATACATTAAACTTTTTTTAAAAATTATTAGAAATAGTTTAAATTATTGGGATCCAATTGCCTATAGATACCGCCGTTAGCAACCAAACAACCATTGACTTAACCTACAGGAAACCTCAAGGGACCCCACCCTGTGGGCACTCCCCCACTTTTTGAACATGGTTCTAATATTGCAACTCCCCCTCATTAAGTCCAATGTTAAACTGAGTCATTGAATTTTTGAGTAAATATTTTCACCCCTTTTAAATATACGATAAAATCGAATGAGCAATCAAATTTGTTTACAAACAAAATATGAATCATGTGCAAACTTGATTGCTCATTCGATTTTATCGTACATTTAAGAGGGGTGAAAATATTTACTCACAAATTCAATACTCAGTTTAACATTGCACTTAATGAGGGGGAGTCGCAATATTAGAACCATGTTTAAAAAGTGGGGGAGTGCCCACAGGGTGGGGTCCCTTGAGGTTTCCAGTATAGTCGTAATGTTAAATTTTTGCTCCGCGATATTTAAAATTTTCGATTGCAGGATAAATTTTGGCTATTTCCCCTGTCCATCCCTAGTTTAGAATCTTTAGATAACAATTGTTGTACTGAATCTGTTGAATTCAGGGTTAGCCATAGGGGGGATTTTTCGGATTACCCCCCTCCCTCCCCTGAAGTTTGAGATTTGCGAAAAATCCCCCTGAGCTCCGCGAAAAATTGTAATACAAAACTGAAAAGAAACTAGGGCCCCCTATATTTTGGCTGCCGGTCGAATTCCGGCGGCCATTTTTCCCTAAAAATCCGTCATTTTGTTCGCGATTTTTGCTAATTTAGTTAATTTGACTAGATTTAAACTGTATTTAAGCTTAACTAAGGCTAGTTTAGCCAAAAAATAGCAATTTAAGGTATATTTAGGGACAAAATGGCGTTTTTTTCGGCCGCTATCTTGGATTAGCGGTCATTTTATCCTTCCCTAAATCCCCCCTGACTTTTTTGGAAAAAATCCGCCATTTTTCTTGCCCTATTCCCCCTGAATTTTGTATTGAGTTGGATGGCTAACCCTGATTGAATTAGACTTGTAAATCGATCACTGGAACCACTCTACCCTTGGAGGCTTCACCCAATTGTGGACGAGATCTGTAAATTAGTTCTCACCTATGATGAGGATAGTATTGAAGCTTTCAATATGAAGGACCCAATAGAGTGGTCAACATTTCACACATTCAAACAAATATTAATTAATTAGTTTTTGAATCATTTTATGTTCTTTGAAAATATTTTCTTTTTTCATTCCATTAAACAAAATAATTAATTTAATTAAAGTTATATTTATTAGACTTTTAAGTTTAGAAAGACTACAAAATATTGATTAGAATTGGAATGTCTTCGGTTTTGTTAGAAATATTAGGAAAAGTAAAACATTTGTCGAAAAAAGCTTTTATTGAATTTGTTGTAAATCTGTTGAAACTCTATTGAATTGATTTACTGTTTTTTGGTTAAAATAATTCAAACGACAATTGATTTCCAACGGAATCCGATATTAAGTGGTTTTCGATCCGGTTTTAGATCCGGTCTTCGATCCGGTTTTCGATCCAGTCTTGGCATCAGCGCTAGAAGTACCTGACGCAGGACTAGTCGGGGCACCACTGGGCGAAGCCTGAGAACCGTGTAATGTGGCCATTGAAGAGTTTTGGGTGGATGTTGACACTCCACTACCACTTGGTTTTGCTGCCGCTATTGCCGACCCAGACTTTGAGCCAACTGTAGGACTAGTCGCTGATCCGGGCTTTGATCCGGGAAGTGCGGATGAAGAGCCGGCAGCAGACCCTGGCTTAGCTATCGAAGAACCCGCTGCGCCTGAAGCAGCTCCTGAATTGAGGGCACTAGTAGATGATCCCTTTCCGCTCGCATTCGAACCAATAGCAGAGCTTTTCACACCACTTGTAGTCGAACCAGAGAGAGATGAAGTGCCGGCATTTGACGATCCAACAGCTGATGAGCCAACAGCTGATGAGCCAAGAGCTGAAGAGCCAACTCCTGATGTTGTGGAACCTCTGGATGAGTTTACACCTGAAGTGCCAGAGATGGCCGAAGACCCGAATTTAGAGCCACTAGCAGCTGATCCGACCGCTGAACCAGTACCCGATGGTTTTGCTGATGAAGCCGGAGCCGTTTGTGAAGGCACTTTCGAACCCGTCTGCGACGGCGGTTTCGCTTCACCCGCTTGTGATGGTGTTGGGGGCTGTTCTCCTGCTTGTTCGCCTGCCTGTGATCCGGGTACCTGAGATCCGGGTGGCTGTTCTCCTTCTGCTGGCTGCTCTGTCGCCGGCTGTTCTTCTTCTGGTTTTTTACCTCCACAACAATTACCCATTTGTTCTGCTCTTCAAAAGTCTTGGAATCAGATTTAGATTTACGTTATATTTCACAGAACTAACAGTTCTTTTGTTTGACTTTTGAATTGAAAACAAAATTGCATTCAAATCACGAGTCGAGACAACAATAGTTAACACAAATGAACACAATTTCGAATCTAATGAACGCATTTTTCGGTTATTTTAAAACTTAATTTCTTTCTTAATGTTTATAAGTATTGAGGAAAGACTGACACGAATACAGAATATTTGTATTGAGAAACAAAAGAATAGTCACTTCTCTGGCATTTCACTTAAGTTTCAATTCAATAATCTTTTGGAAAAGTTTTTCCCAAATTAGCCCAAAAATCACTTTATTAGAACTCAAGTACATTATTATTAATTTATTCGTTTATATCTTTTATTCTGCATTCAATTAATCAGTATTTATATAATGAGAGCCCATATTCTTAATGCCGACAGAAGTGAAGAATAAGTTTAAATGCATTTCAAATGAAATGAGGTTTTAATCAAAAGTCGAAATTAGGTTTGAGTACAAAATTTGGATTTTGAGTATAACTGAACTCAAATTCTGAAATTAAATTACAATAAATTCAATTGTAATAAATAGAAATCATAACTAATCTTATATTTGATGCAAACAATCGCTGGAAAAATAAACTGAACGCAAACCGAATTTGTTTAATAAAATGCTATCCCTTTACCGATCCGTCGATGTCCTGATGTCACGACTCCTGTCCCGTCTTTCACGAGATCGGGATCTCGAGCGCTGTCGCGATGAATGGGGTGGCGATCGAGACCTCGAGCGGCGTCTTCTTTGTCGCCGATCTGGGGATCTATGAATACAAGTTTATATTGACGTAAATACTCAGCACATGTGTTACAAACCGGGAACGACTTCTTCGGCGACGTCTGTCATCATAACGATCGCGATCTCTATTATTATTATTACGATATCTATTGCCATATCTGTCGCCGTCATCCCTCTCCTGTAGAGCGCCTTTCGCTCTCTTCTCGTCAATGATTTGCTAATTATTTTAAAAAGTTTAAGAATTAATACCATTTTTGGAACAATATGTGGACAGAACTCACTCTCAACTCTTCCAATCGATCGCGACTTAAGATAATAAAGAAAATGTTATTTAAGTTATATTTAAGTGAATGTATTGAGAGTTGGCTCACATCGTAATGAATCCCAAATGAAGTTTTCCTCCGAAATGGTCGGCCAGTCGTCTATCGTTGTCATGAATACCCAAATAAGCGGAACAGACCTCACAAACCCTGAGCTTTTGCTGCTGATAACTGGAAGCGGGCATAGAATTTCTGTACTCAACCTCTGCGGCAACCTTTTCCTTCTTGTATTTCTCGACCTCTTCCATCAATTTGAGGGATTCCTCCACATTTCCATCAGCGCCAGCCTTTTCAGCGTTGGCCAACTTTTTACCGATAGATTCGGCCAATTCATGCACTTTATTCAACTGGAAATGTCCAAAATGGCAATTAATTAATAATTTCATATTTTAGTGCATACCTTAGCGCCGACTTCAGCGCTGAGCTCCTCCTGAGTTTCTGCGAGGCGTTTCTTAGCGGCCTCAGTCTTTTTGTCTGCTTCGGCAACGAATGCCTCCAAGTGCTCGAAAGCCTATTTATAGTCATTTCGCAGTTAATTATCATTAAAACAAATATAATGCAAACAAAAACAATAGCATTGAATACATGCAGAAAAAGCGCGTTTCCGCTAAAATGAAGTCTTGAGTCAAACCATAAATCGGTTTAATCTCAGGAAAATGAATGGAAAAAATATCTGATTATCTTAAGGAACATAAAAAGGAAAGGAATAGAAATGAAAAACTGTTTTAACGATACATTTCTACGATTAATATTGAAAACATTGAAAAAATATAATAATTATAATTAGGAACCAATTAATGGTTAATACGTTACCAAAACTGTCCTCAAATATACATTACCTTAAACTCAGACACAACAGAAACTCAACCAAAACTCTGTCTGTTTTTGTCACAGCATTAGTGCATAACTCTATTGATGGCCAATATATACATATTTAAAGTGATATTCAAAATAAGGACTAATTGTTTGATATTTGAATGAATTGATTGAATACTACTCACAACAAAAGCGGACACACATTGAGATATGTCTCAAATATTCATTTGTTTTGGCCTTAATTTAATTGATTTAAAGCGCTTTTATGTATACATTTGTCTGCAATTGAGACGAGAGAAGGAAAGACCAGTCGTTTACTTAAGGATTCAATTTGTGTCAAACAGTTTATGTATCAAAGGATTAGTTCTGTCTTTCTCTCAATTATTAGTTCGGGTCTTCAGAGCTCGTTATTGATAACACACTTACCATCGATTCGACATTCAATCAAAACGAACTCCGATTTCATTAAAAACTTCTCAAATAAACTGATTTGTAATCAACTGTTCGGATGTTATCTCGAAATGTGTGACAAATGAGTGAAACAATACTTACGTCCAAATCATAGCCGTAGTCCTTGTTTTTGGCCGCCTGTTCGTAGTCCGCCCTCAACGCCAAGTCATGATAGCGATGACATTCCCCCAAATCCATCCTCTAAGACATCAATCAATAAATCATTACACAATCAATACAGACAATAGAGGGGTAGACATACGGTTGAGGCCAGAATATCGTGCGGACAACAGTCCAAAAGAAAGCTTTTGCACACTCTGTGGTCAGTAAAATGATAGCGGGGTTTGGCGTCACCTTTAATACCATTATTTAATCATTAAATCAATTGTTTATTACATTTGTTTGATGAGTGCAAACCTCCTTCTCTGGCCGTTCCCATCAACTGATCCAACATCGCTCTCATCTGTTCCGTCGCAGACATTCTTGTAATCCAATAATATTTCGCTCAAAAATCTATAAGTGATTGAAAATGAGCTCAAATTCACTGAATTTAAAGTGAGTTTTGGTTAGAAAAACGTTTTCCGACAAACAAATGGCGAAACTATTTATTTAAACCTTATCTCTAATAGATGTCAGTCCAGGGTATTAACCGAGAGATATGAGGGTAACCATAGGAAGGGTTACTATGGGATGGGTTGTTGTGTCAACAGATAACACAATTTGTTTACGTTTCACATCATTTCACTCAAAACTCTCTTCACTTTTGCAATCATTTGATAAAAATCTGTTAATTGTTTTGTATTTATATTTATTTAAATTTACGTTAATTTATAGAAAGCTTTTTGTATTTATTTATTTGAATCAAAGACTTCTTCGTCGGTAAAGATGTCAAACATTCCGACATTTTTGCGAAGCGATCCAAAACTGAATCCAATCAAAGAATCGGAGCTCCAGTTCTTCACCAGAATTAAGTCATATTTAAATTTAGTCAAAAACTATGAGGACTTCAGACTCCAAGAGAAGGCCAGAGCTTTGGTTCCCTGGAAGCAAATGACGATTAATGCCATCAATAAAATGCTAAAATTGAAGCAAAAATCCAAAAGTAATGAAGATTTGGGAACCGATAGCAAAGATATTCTTCTCATTGATTTAATTGATTGGTTTAAAAATGAGTTCTTTAAATGGTTTGATTCTCCCGACTGTTCCACTTGTCTACAGAAGATGAAGAACTCAATGAGTGTGTCTCCCAATCAGGAAGAGCTCCGATGGAATGCAATGACTGTGGAACTCCATTCTTGTGATAAATGTGGTCAAACCTATCGCTTCCCGCGATATAATAGTCCAGAAAAGCTGTTGGAGACCCGAATTGGTCGGTGCGGCGAATGGGCCAACGCTTTCACTTTGATGTGTAGGGCTCTTAATTTTGAGGCCCGTCTTGTGGTTGACTGGACTGATCACGTCTGGACTGAAGTCTATAGTAATGCTCAGAAACGTTGGCTCCATTGCGACCCTTGCGAAGGGCTGTGCGATACTCCACTTGTTTATGAGGTGGGCTGGAAGAAGAAACTTATCTTCTGTTTGGGCTTTTCCTTCAATGAAGTACAAGACGTGAGTTGGAGGTATAGTGCAGACCATCCCTCACTTCGACAGCGAAGGGCTCTCTTATGTCGTGAAGAATGGGTCGCAAATGTGTTGAACAAAATCACCGATAATTTACAGCTCGGACTGACTGACCAATTAAAACAAGAGCTCCGAATGCGACGTCTTCTTGAGCTTGTTCAATTTATTAAGGTTCCCAATCAAAGCAATTCCCTCACCGATGAGGAGTGCAAAGGAAGGCAATCCGGTTCTCAGGCGTGGCGTTTGGCCCGAAATGAGATCTCAGATCAAGAAATAGCCACTAATTTCGTCTTCCAATTGGACGACACATGTGTTAACCCAACTTTGATTACATACAACTGTGCGACCGATGAATATAAGTTTAATTCCAAACCACTCAAGTCGTGGCAAAACTATGTCTTCGAGTCTCACAATATATTCAGGAAAATGGAGAGGGACTGGAAAAAGGCATACCTTTCACGCAATGAGGGGTCGGCTAATGATGGCATCGGAAGAATTAAATGGAAACTAAGTTTCAAAGACAGAAAGTGGACTCAAATTCGGATTACAATGAAATCGGAAACTTTCGAAAACGGAAGCATTGCTTTGAATTTGTACCACAAATCGGATGAAACCCATTGTCTGACTATAGAACCAAATAAAGAGAATATAATCAAAAGAAATGATGTTTTGGACGCCGGAAATGATGTGATAATAGAAGCCATTCTAAAGGGAGGCATCGGTTCTAATGGTTGGCAACACTCACAGCTCTTCAGACAATCGCTTTCCGATGAATCAGAATTGAATTCATTTATAATTGAAATACTTTTATGAAAAAAATAATAAATAAATTGATTTAAAGCTTCAAAACTTGTATTTATTGTCACTTAAGATAACAAATATTTAGCTCTTATTTCATGAATGGGTCTTAAATTATACCTCTTTTTGATGACAACATGATATAAATTGGTTACAAATGACTGACTAGTCTTCGGTTGTTCTTACAGTTCATTCATTTGAAGCTTTGTTTTAACATTAAAAGCATTACAATATTGAACAACAATTTCAATAATTATTGCTTTAATCAAATAATTAAATAAAAAGAGAATAATTTTGAAGTTTGAAATCAAATAGTATTTTGAAATTAAAGATAAAATTATTAAAATTAAATCCAAACCAAATTCAAATCAATTCAAGCGAAACAGTGAAAGATTTTGTGAATTTCT
Source organism: Ceratozetes gracilis (assembly GCA_034694965.1). NCBI lineage: Eukaryota > Metazoa > Arthropoda > Arachnida > Sarcoptiformes > Ceratozetidae > Ceratozetes > Ceratozetes gracilis. The sequence goes on from JAQIWF010000239.1 coordinate 8,806, forward strand.
CAATGAGTGGAACAAAATTCGACTTATTTTGAGGTATAATTGTTGGCTCAATAAGTTATCAATGAATTTCCTGATAATAATTAACTCTTTCACTGAATCGCAATACAAATGAATTATTTTGAACTCAAATTGAATTTAAAGCACAGAATAGAGTAAAATATGAGAAAAAATATAGCATTTAAAGTGATTATTGATTATAATAGAGACACCACTTCTACCTCTGGACTCATTTAATTGGCAAAAGTCTCAATAAATTTTAGGATGACTGAAGAAGCAATGTTCAACCAGGATAACTTTAGATTATCATATTGTGTTCAATTTATTCGACCCCTGACCATGGTACAACCATAAGTTTGTCACTTAACAGGATATTAAATGATTTATGGCTGAATGAGTGGTAAAAGTGGTGTTATTATTATGTAATAGATATTTATGAACATTTGATTGGATATAGTAATGAATACATCGATAAATATTAATATTTAGATTTGGAATAACAATAATAAAGAGAAGTAAACCAAAACTAAAGATTGTTTTGTCTGATGTACTCATCATATCGTAATCAATAAACTCTTGAAAGAGACCCCAAATATAGAATTGATTTGAATGTAATCAACATTAGGATGAAAATAATGTCAATCAATACTCTAATATATAAACTTTTAAATCTCTCCCCACTTGTAATTGCATTCGAATTGGATTTGTTTGTAAATTATGTGTATTTTTAATGTAATTAATGATGTAATTAGTGTTTAATTGAAGATTGTATTCAATTTATAGATGTTGTGCGCAAAGCATTTGTTAATCGTATAAAATCTCTAATCTTGTCATTAATTATATCATACATTCATCGCATTTGGATTTTACTAATTATTATATAATGTATTTGTGTTTAGGTTTTCATTAATATCACAGCCTTTTAGTTGTTTTCAATTATTTGTAAAATATCTCTTATTTCTTAGATTTAATTAAATTTCAAATTCATTAATGATTTACTCTTTGACACAATTCAAAGTCAATTTTGAATCTCATAATAAAAATAATTTGAAAATTTCTCATTAAAACACTAAATGAATAGTTATTCTGATCTTTGAGGGCTTTCCTGAGATTCTAATTACAAATTATTTGTCTAAAGATGTTTTGTAAGATGAAACTGAGTATAACAAGAATAAAAATATAAGTAAGTTCTTTTTGGGAATGTATTGAATACTTTAAACTCAAATCAAAGGCAGATCTTTTGGTTTTGTGGAAAAAGTGCCACAAATTGGTAATAATATTCGACATTTGGTTTGACTCCATGTCTCACTTGAATGGCACTCAAATTATGTTAATAATAATCAATAATAACAACTAAATAATAGTAAATTGCATTCACTTTTGTCTGCCTTTGCTTTTTGTAGAAAAATTCATTTGTTATATACTATACAAAAGTGTCTTTTAATTACATAAACGTTATTCCAATTTCATTAGACTTATGGCAACTGTTGGTTAGACCGAGAGCTTAGCTCCGGGTTCACAATGAATTTGTTATGTTCTGTGTTTCCATTCATTTCCATAACAATTAGGAAAGTTATTAACAATAGATACTAATCGGCTGCACATGAATTGATTGATGGAATAATGAAAGCAATTCTTCAATTGTGTGGACATTATATCACAGAATCGTTACAATTAGTTGTTTCGCAATCTATTAATGATTTCTCTAATTATACACAATATATAGGTTTTATGTTTAGATTATCGCTTCGAATGTCTAAACAAATGTGACATTAAATCGATTTTAATAAACAATATCGTCGACAGTGAGGGAGAGTACATCACCATTGAGAGCACACCATTGATAAGACGGTTGTCTGCCTCACAATTAATATATGTTTCAATTTTATTGACTACAACTTCGATCACAGTTCAGTTCATTAGGCAATTAATTCACGCATTGTTTTAATCGTTAAATTGAGTCATAGTTATAATATTCGCTTATATTGAGAATCAATCGCTTGTGTGTGCGCTCTGTTATCAAAAATATGGGCCTATCCTTCGTCAGTGCTATAACGGATGGAAGACAACACAATACCCAAACCGTCACCCAAACAGTTAACACAAATATATTTAAACAAAAAACTAATCATTTTTTTAAGAATTGATTGAAAAGAAAGTCACTGAAAGCCAAACACAGATAAGGAGTAGTTTTGCTTAATTTAATGCATAGTCTTATGACTCGATTTGTTGCAAACGTTTGATTAGATATTTGGCTAAACTTTTCAATCGATTCTATCAATCGGTTAAAAATAAAGAAAAATGTAATGAAACGGAAAGTTAGAAATAAAATAATAAAACAATAGTCATAATGAGGGCTAAATTCAATGCATTGACGACTAAAATATGTTAACAATAATAACATTAATAATAATAATAATAATAATAATAATAACAGAAAATTAGTAGCGATTCGACTATAACTCGAGTTAACCACTAATTCGAGTCATCAGAGTTGGCGCTCGTTTTATGGGACTCACCACAGATGGTCTGGTCCTTCAAAATAGTGGACAAGTAAGTAGTTTGCATGTCTTCGAACCGATTGATCACAGCTCTGGGCAATTCCTCGAATTGGATGGGGTACCAGTTTCGGCCCAATGGTCCCGCTATTTCATTGATCACTTTTGACTGGAGATAGTGCGGCGCTCTGTCCAGGAATGACATCATTTGTCTGTCATAAATGTCGAAATAGCCCTCGTCTTCAACTATGGGGGAGTCCTTTAGGGATATGCAACACATCGGAACTTCAAAGTGTTTGAGTGAAGAGCCTCTTAAACGAGTGATTGCTATGAGGTCTGTGTCACAGACTTCGTAACCTATAAACAGACATAATATGAGACATCTGTTCATTAGCTTCAAAGGTAATGCTTACCAATGATTGTGAGACTATGGAGATGTCTGGACCTCCACGAGAGCATAACTAACGGGTTTTCCTGGAATTCTGCGAACACGGGGTTGGGCTCTAACGAGAATGGCTTCAATGCATTGACGAGAGTTACGGATTGCAATGTCCTCGAGTGTCGGTCTGTCACGAGAGTGACTAAATAGCAGATAGTCTCGTCGTGTTGGGCGTCGGGCGTACCAACAAAGTAGGCCCTGAAGTGCGTTAAAGGCATATCTGTGTCGAAGAGTGAGTCCCGCAATATCTCATATGAGTCGTCCGTATGGATCAGATTAACAGTGACTTTGAGGTCGGGATTGCTTTTAGTTAACAGATTCCACGAAGACTTGGAGAGGCCTTCGTGATCGTCATCTATTCCGTGCACATTAATGACCAACGAATCCATTGTCTCCTTTCTGGCCAATAGTCGGAGCATTTGATCGCTCACTGAATCGAAATCAATTGAAAGTAGTCTCAGACTCGCAAACGGTTCCAACAATTGCACGGATAGATCGACCACTGGATAGAAGTCGGGATCTGTTTTGACTGACGCCAAATGAAGACATTTTAGTGAATGTGAGTGACGTTTGGCTAACATTTGGAGCAATCGATTGGAGTGATTGAGCAGTGATTGCAGACAACCCATTGAAATGTGTTCTAATGAATCGCATCTTTGGATCAGTTGTTCCAATCGTTGCACTAAGAGTGTCAACAAATGGCAGACTTTTGTGTTGTTCTCATTATTATTGTTCGCTATGTTTTTGGTCACATTTACCGGATTTAAGGTAAGTCTTCGCAGACTTCGACTGTTATGAACGCAATGGTTATCATCGATGGAGTCGTTGTTATCATTCAAGTTATTGTTGTCGTTATAGTTGTACTCTTCAGTGGACAACAAGATGTCCAGAATTTGGATCAATTTATTGAGACTTTGAGTTGAATTTGGATCAAAAGTGATGACCAATTGGTTGAGAAAACGACAACATTTGTGAAGAAATGACTTCAAGGCTATACTCGAGTCTATCGTTGGCTTCAATTGTTTGTTGTGTTTATTGCGTCTCAATGTCTGAACACTTGTTGTCCTCCGAAGCAAATCAATCGACAGACTCTTCTGCGGCCATTGAGAGCAGTTGTATATACAGTCTCTCCATGTCTTACAAGTGGCCGACGCTCTCAATCGGTCCGATGGCGACAAATATGTGAATATATTGAAGATTATTACTGATGGCAAGTAATTGCAGACAAACGCCATTAGATGTGAAACAACACAAACACTGCTCTCAATCACAACAACTCATCAATACGTCGATCGCAGCGCCACTCAAACACTGACACCAATTACGACACAAATTACGTCAATTGGAGTGACGTCACTCTCAACCAAAACAAGACTTTTAAATCAATTTAAATCTCTTTACGAAACTCTTCTCTTCAGTTGAATAAAAGTGTGTATCAAATACGTGACCACTTTTTATGATAATATCTGTCACTTGTTCTCATTTAATCCATTTGAGGCCATATTTTTGTCGTTATCTTAACGAGTATTCAATCGATAACCGAATCTAATCGAAGACATCAGTAATGCTTTCCATTTATAATCTTCTGGAGTGTTCTCTTCTTGTGGTCAATGCCATCGTTATTCTGAATGAGGAGAGATTCCTCTCAAAGAGTAATTATGACACAAATGACTGTCATTTCAATCAATGCTAACAAATGTCTTAACAGTCGGTTGGGGTCGCAATTCATGGGCACAACAGGCATATGCCGGACAACAAATGGCGGGACCGACAGTCAAATCACAAATGCTTAATATGATTCACTCCATTCGCACAGTTATGAGAGGTATAATCTATTCTGTGCCACAAGTTATACAAAACTAATTGTCAATCCTTTTGCAGTTCCACTCATTTTCCTCAATATTATCGTTATATTCATTAAACTTATTTTCGGATAAAAAATGTATTTTTTCTAATTTTGTGATTAAATGTAATTAAAATTCAATTAAAGAAAAATCATTTTATTTAAAAACCTCAAGTTTTACTAGAATACAACAGATCTGATAATGTGGTAAAAGTTTATAAGAGTAAAAACTAAATTTTTATTTTTGATACATAATTGGATGCGATTAGCAAATGATTAAAATATAAAAACTATAAAAACGTAAGATTTTAAATGAATTAAATGGAAATAATTAGTAATTTATTGGGTTTTCTGGTGGTTCCTATTCTGTACCCAATTAAGAACATTGGACTTGAGGTGGTTGATGGTGTCCATCACTGTTGGCACCCATTTGCTGGTTAATTGGTTGTACATTCGACGGCGCATCTTCTCAGACAAGTGGGACATTCGGACAACGACTGTCTGTTCACCCTCTTCGGCCTGGGGTTCGTTGGCCACCGCTGGAAGGTAGTGGTCAACCGCTTTGTCTGTCATATCGATAGCGCTGTCGATTGATTTGAGGAACACTCGAACATATGGTAAGTCGAAAACACCGTTCACTTTAGTATATCCGTAGTCTTTGATTCCCTGGATCTTATCGGTGCTGTATTTGCGGACGACTCCGATTTTACTGACACTGTCTTCGTACAGCTTTTTGGTGCCGTCTTTCAACTATTGAAAGCAGTGGTCAGTAAACAAAAAACTTGAACTATAGCTAAACACTCACCTCTTCAGGGGATTTGTTGATTGCGGGCACCTTTTGCTGTAATTTGTCGAGTCCTTGACAGGCGATGTTATCAGCGATTGAAACTATGATAAAAATGACATCAGATGGACAGAATAAAGAGGTTTGGAGAGGACTTACTCGGCTTTTCAAACTTTTGAATCACTGGCTGTGCTGTGGATGCCATAAAAGCGATGGATTGCTCCGCTTTGGAGAGTGTGGCCGATAGTAGACTGTTGTAACCCTTAAAACGGGAATATCCATCGGCAGCCAAGTTGAGGGCTGAGTTGACGAGTGGTATTGAAGAGAATCGCGACAGCGCTTCGATTTTGATGGAAGGGTTTGAAGACATTTTTAAAAATGTGAAGATTTAAACGACTGATAAACAAATAAATATAAAAACTTAAGACCACTTAAGAAAAATTTGAAAAATTTAAACAATAAAGTTAACAACTGGACAGCATATCAAGTAATGAATGAGAAACCTCTCTCTGCACTCCTTATATACCTGCAGAAATTGGCGTTGAATGCACTTTGAATTCGTATCGAATCATTTGATGAATAGATAGATAGAAGTAATTAATGACTGAACTATAGATTAGTTCAAATTCCAGTCTGAGTGTCAGTTAGAAAATAAGTAATTTTAGTGATTATCAAGAGTTGATTCAAAGTAATCATTTGGTGTTTCAGTTGAGAACCTAATGTTCAAAAATTTTGAACATTTAGTTTAAGGCGAGAATAGACTTTTGATTCATTTGATGGGTTACAAGTTTAGGAAGTTTTGCAGAAACCGCTTAAAATTTTCCATAAAAACATAACAAAAATTGAGATATGATATGAGAACTCAAGTGATTTGACCATGATTACTATTAACATGCTAAACGTGAGAGTGCGAGCATACAATGTCTAATCAGTGGTTTATCAGGGTCATTAACAGTATGAATATTTAAAGTATTACATTTTGATAATTCATTCCTTAAATGAAAGTTCAATTACATCACATCTAGAAATCAAACTCTGAATGAATGGATGGATGAGATAAAAATCATGCGATAGTATCCGGATTAAAGTCTGTTATAAATCCATTGATTTGATAATCAGTGCAAAGAATATCTTATGTTTAGAGTAAAACCAAAGTTTATTTGATCGCAATATTAAACAATTGTGAGTCATATAAATAAAGCAGATTCTGGTCATCAGAATATTAGCAGACAAGAAGTCATTTTTGGAATATAGATTGCAAGATAACAAATGCCACGAGTATTGGCAACATTTCTTACCTATGTCAAATTTCACACAATTATCAGTGAAAGTGTTGAGTACACAAAATTCAATAAATTGATAGATATTTTCGATCAGAGTTTGGATTATATATGAAAATATGGTAATCGAATACTTGTTTTGTAATATTTGTCAGTTATCTCATCCACAACATTGGGTTTCTTCCTATCACTCGATTGGTTCAAAATAGAAAAGAGGATGTCTTTCCTTTTCAGACATTTCTATGACAATATTGATTAACTATGTCTGCGAGTACTTCTTTGTATCTTTAATAAGTTTACCTCATTGTCATCATTTTTCAAGTACTAATTATCAAATTTGTACTCGATAATTGAATGCGGAAGAAAGCAAAATTACATTCATAATGGCTTAGAAATAAAGAGGAGAAAGAAAGAAAGTGGAAGAGGGGAGAGAAAGGTAGAGGAGAGAGAGAGGCACAGGGGAAGGGAGGAGAGAGAATAAGGAGAGAAGGTCGTAGATATCTCAATATGTCCATGTAGCTGGTTTATATATTCTTTCTGTCAAAAGAATCTATACTTGATGTGAGTTAAATGTAATCTGTTTTTAAATTCCAATTTGTTCTGCGAAAGTGGAATATATATTAATGTAGGGATGCGCAAGGGGAAGGTCAAGCTTAAATACCCCCTAGCATTTGAAAATTTGCCAAATACCTCCCCCTAAGATTTTGAAACCCTTACTTCTAAGGACAAGCACTAGATCTGTCGAGATTTTCAAATTCTAGGGTTAAGGGTAAATAGGTATTAATGATAGTGTTTTTTAACACTTATTCCATATCCACTTCCCACCGGCATTACCAATAAGGATAATTTTTCTTTTTATTTGCAAAGTGTTTTACGTTAATTGCGATCCATTTATTTAACATGCTAAATCCAATAAACTACCTGAATTGTGGTTTCACATAGTATTTTTAATCACCTTTCTCAAAATTGGAATGATTGAAATGCAATTACTACCTTGTTTAAAGTTAGACATAACTAAAATATAATGTGAAAAATAAAATTAAATTTTGAAATATTCTTTTGAAGTGATTTCAAAATCGATAAAATCCTTGAAAGAGTAGAAGAGTACTGAAGAGAACTGGAATTAAGTACAGGAGTTATATAATTCCGGTTCTCATATTCGACGCTTTAGTTCTTAAAATCTTACGAAACCACATATTTTGAGACGAGTTTATACAAAAAAAAATATTTATTCTGAATCTTAGATAAGTCTAAACTGAAATAGAAGTCATAAAAATAGATTCAATTAATCTTTGAATTCTTTTCGTTCCAAAAATAATATTCCTCTTCAGCACTGGTCTGAAGTCTGAAGACCTATCAGTTTAATGATTGCCATTTCCTCTCCGATATTGAAACACTTGCAGCAAAAGAGACGTTAAGATAAAGAAATTCAAATATTTATTTAGACTTTCGATCGTATATTAAGACTAAAAATATGAATAACAGACGAAAATAGCTTTCGATAAGAGATTTTATGGACTATTATCTGATAAACAAAATTAGCCGAAATTTGGGAATAGGTTTGTGTCAATAAATGGCAATCAATAAACACAAAGAGGTTTCTGTGAAATAATTTTATTTCGAATCAATTCTGGAATTTTCACACAATTTTTAAATAATAAAATAATTACTAAATTATATTCAGTAATAATAAAAGATTTAAAATAATATAAATGTTTAACAAATGAACAAAAGGTTTGATTTGTTTCTCAAAAACTAAAATGTATTGCAATCGAGTGAGAGATCAAAAAGGATTTCCCAAAACTATATCAAAGAGGAGACGAATATCACAATTCAAATAATAGACTCATTTCTTACTAATGATTACAATTTGGATACGAATTCAAAAATAATTTGGTTTATACTCTCTTTCGGTAAATAAAGTTCAAAACTAACCGATTATTGCATTGAAGGGTAAAATAAAATTTAAATTCCGAACAAAAATATAGTTTTATGTATAAAATATGATTTCGGGTATCTGTCCGTCTTCTACGGACGTCCCGTTATTACAACCGGCCGCGTAACTGAACTGAAAGGTCACTTTTCCCACCGAACCGGACAAATCTACCTGTACTTTGCGATTACCATTTGTGCCATAATGAGAGTCAGAACCCTTAAGTGTGGCACAGGCCGTATAGTTAGTGTTGGGGTTGATCTCAACCGGCATTTTAAAGAGAACGCGAAAAGTATTAGGCGTTCCGTCGCAGCTGAATGTCGTGTCGTTAGAGGCCAACAGTTTTCCCGAACCCGTGTGAATGATCTGAATCGTCACGTCATAGTCCGACGGCCCGTGTATTGAGCCGTAGAGACCGAAACCAATTACGAAAATACGTCGATCCACAATAAACCGGATCCTATCACTCGTTCCACTATAACCCCAACGGCTTTCTGTTCTTTGGAAACGACAGACCACTTGTTCTTTACCTGTAATACAACAGCGCGGAACGTCTGGAAAGGGAACCGTTGGCTTTGGATTGACTGTGAAATAAAGGAATAGCGAGACCTGAAATATATTTCACAAATTCATTACTATTGATGACCAAATGGGTGTCCAAACTCAATGCACTGACCACTTCCCGATCGGTTAGTATTCCCGACTGCGCCACATCCACAGCAAACTCTTCGACTGTCATAAGTGGAAAACGGATCAAATAGAGAGCGCGCCCTAACACTTGTCTTTGATTATCGGGATTGTCTGCGAAATTCTGGCGCTGACACTCCTGTTCGGCCCATCGGACCACTGCATTAAAGAGCACCACTTCTCTAATCCTAAGAGTATCCCTCTCTAGAACTGTCGTCAAAGTATCAAAATCTATATCAAGGAAACCCTCGGCAGCCAAAGCTTCGACGGTGTGCTTATCGATTGTGTCCAAACACATGGCCGCCAATTGGGACTCATCGAAGAGACGGGCCTTTCATATAAAGAGTCATTAAAATGTGTTTAAAGAAAATGTATTTAAAGGCAATACTTGAGTCAAAAGCATAAAAGCGTTGTCTGACGAGAGGTTCTGCTTAAGGAAGTCGACGCACGCCTTCTCTAATGCCGGCACTTCATATTTCTTAGCTGTATATAGAGTTGTCATCACTGTTTCGGGTCCGATCTGGACCTCATCGGTATAGAGGAAGCGAAGTAACGCCAAGAAGGCCGCCGGTTCCACATCTGGCAAATCTATTTCATCCTTGGGGTCAGCCATCGCTCCGTTAAACATCGCATCAAAGACAGCACTTCCAATGGAAAGCACGAATTTATGGGCCGGAGTTCGCATTTGTTGCACTCCTTTGCCGACCAGAAAGTGGACGTCCGCTAAGACCTCACGATTGAAGATCGCAGTCATCCTCTCTTTGAGAGTCCCTTTACTCGCCTGCCATTTGAAGGCCAACTGATTTGATGTCTGACCGAAGTTAAGGGTTGCGATAGCATTAGAGGAGGTGCTTATCGACATAGAAGTGGTCGGAGCGTTAAATGGCATTTCAATGTCGCGACGATTAGGTGACTGATTCGTGGCCTGATTTACCGGTTGGGAGGACTTCTCGACAATAATTCAATACAATTAAAGACAATTCAGAGAAAGCAATACATTACCACTTCATTGGTAGCAAAGAATTGCGTGGAATTAGAGCTCAGATCGATGTGCATGACTTGTGCGGCACTCGCCGGTAAGAGACCCGTTTCTTCAGTTATGTTCATCGCTTCAATGAGTTGACCCCCACTTTGGGTCTCATTACTATTGACACTATTCTGACTCATTTTAGTCCAGCAAATGATGGCTCCGAAGTGCGACTCGAGATCTTCACTCGAAGAACAGCTCTTCTTCGGCTACAAACCCTCGATTGAGTTAACCACTCATTTCGGACAACAATTTCACCTAAACTTCGAAATATGTGAACAAAAGACAACTTTTAATCAAATATTTGTGGTTTCGATGAAAATAAGTTGAAATCGATATTTGAGATAATCTTTGAAAAGTCATGAAATTTATAATTTCATTATCTGTGGAATGGATTCAAATGTTTATAACAAAAATATATTAATGAAGACTAATATAAGTGATGTGTAGAAGAAGTGGAAGAATGTGTGAAACAAATCTGTTTATCAAAGAACTGATTGTTTATTAAATCGATTTCCAAATCATTTGAATTTCAAATCTTTTGTTTACAAATCATTTATTCATTTAATGAGAGAATAGTTTTGTATTCATCCGTTTGGAGGCACTCCTGTGTTGCCAACTATTGGCACAAATTATCTCATTTTCAGCCATTTCTCTATTGTGTGACAAAACAACCGGTCTTTTCATTGGGAATGTCTTTCCATTAATTAATTACCGTTTTGTCGATCACACCATTTATACCTAAAATGGGTGAAGACTTGGAGATGAGTTTCGATCACAAAGGTTTGGATCAATTAAAGACAACTCACATTCAATGCTTGATTTCTCAAATTTGTCTCATTTTTAGACATTAAGATTAAGTCAGAAAATATGGATAAAGAAGAGAAGAGAGAGAAAGACAGGGATAGGGATCGCGATAGAGATCGGGACAGAGAGAGGGATAAGGATAGAGACAAGACTAGAGACAAAGACCGGTCTCGAAGTGATAATAAGGACAGGGATAGGGAACGCGATCGCGACAAAGACCGGGAAAGAGATAAGGATAAGGACAAAGACAAGGATAAAGACAAGGAGAGGGACAAAGACAGAGATAAGGATCGCGATAAAGATCGGGACAAAGACAAGGATAAGGAGAAAGACAAAGATAGGGACCGATCGCGAAGACATCGCTCGCGCTCTAAAGACAAGGATAAAGACAAAGAGAAAGATAAAGAGAGGGATAAGGATAAGGATAAAGACAAGGATAAGGAGAAAGAAAAGGAGAGGACCTCTCGTCGTGAAAGGGAGAGAGAAGAGCGCCGTCGATCGCGAGAGAAGGAGAGGTCACGTTCTCGGGATCGAAGCAAAAAGAGTCGACGGAATAAGCCGTCGAAATACTGGGACATTCCTCCGCCTGGATTCGAGCACATCACTCCCGCACAGTATAAGGCAATGCAAGCCGCCGGTCAGATACCGGCCACACTATTTGCCGCTCCTGGTTCAGCACCTGTGCCTATCGTTGGCAGTACTATCACACGACAGGCCCGAAGGCTTTATGTCGGTCAGTGTCTTATCTCTTCTTATAATTGTCTTTAATCTCATGACTTATTGCTTTTGTTTGACTTTCAGGTAATATACCGTTTGGTTGCAGTGAAGAGGAAATGATGGACTTCTTCAACAGTCAAATGCACGCCTGTGGCTTCAGTCAGGCACCGGGCAGTCCAGTGCTCGCCTGTCAGATCAATTTGGATAAGAACTTTGCTTTTCTTGAGGTTTGTCTTTAAACTTAACTCATGTCTGTCTGCACTCAACTCAATAGCTTTTGCGCTCAAATCCGTTAGCGTTTGGGTTCGTAATGAGTGCCAAAGAAATGACTTTTTTTGGTTTGAATGGATCATACAATTGATTATTTGATCACTTAATTGATTCCTTCTATTTCTGAAAGTCTACACTCTTTCACATATTCTAGTCTTTTGTCTATTGTTTTGCTTTCAACCAATTCTTTGATTTTAGTTCCGATCAATCGATGAGACCACTCAAGCGATGGCTTTCGATGGCATCAACTTTAAAGGTCAGTCATTGAAGATTCGAAGACCACATGATTACCAGCCTATGCCTGGAATGAGTGAACAGCCTCAGGCAACAGTGCCCGGAGTCATATCAACAGTTGTGGCCGATTCTCCCTTCAAGATATTTATTGGCGGTCTTCCAAATTATCTGAATGAAGATCAGGTCAAAGAACTGCTGATGAGTTTTGGACAGTTAAGAGCATTCAATTTAGTCAAAGACAGCGCCACCGGTTTGAGCAAAGGATACGCGTTTTGCGAATACGCCGACACTCAGATCACAGACCAGGTATTTGTCTAAACGTAGGGAAAGGGATGTCTTTAGGGATACCGAAACTCTTATAACAAATACATTATTTGACAGCTTTTGGACGAGTCTTCAGATGAAAAGCGTTTAGTTTTAGACTATATTTAGAGTAAAAGAGACCAAAATATTTCTAATTTGGTTTTCTTTTGTTTCGTTTGCAGCACTTTTTCTTTTTAGCATTTTTTCGTTTTTTGCTCTTTTAGGCCATCGCTGGACTCAATGGAATGCAATTGGGAGACAAGAAGCTCATCGTCCAGAGGGCCAGTGTTGGCGCCAAGAGTGGCCCACTGGCCTCGGCTCTGGCCGGTGCAGCAGCTATTGCAGCACCCGTTCAGATACAAGTGCCCGGCCTCTCAAATGTGGCCGCGGGTTTGGGTAATCCCACTGAAGTGCTCTGTCTTATGAATATGGTTGTCGCAGAAGAACTCAATGACGACGAAGAATATGAAGACATTCTCGAAGATATTCGAGAGGAGTGCACCAAATACGGTCCGGTCCGTTCCCTTGAGATTCCCAGACCTATAGAAGGGGTAGAAGTGCCCGGACTCGGAAAGGTTTGCCATTTAATGCCTGACTTTTTAGTAATGCTATTGTCTGTGAATTAGGTGTTCATTGAATTCAGTAATATCGGCGACTGTCAGAAAGCACAGCAGAGTCTGGCCGGACGTAAGTTTGCCAATCGAGTGGTGGTCACCTCCTTCTTCGATCCGGACAAATACCACAGAAGAGAATTTTAACACACATTCGACTCTTTTTTAATATTTAGTATCCATTTATTCGTTAATAATTTAAATGCAATTAAATGTCATTTATTTCCAATCATTTGAATAAAATATCAATTAATCAAAACATTGACTCATTTATTATTTTTGAGCAATACTTCAAAGACTGGACGAATGCCTTGAGTTTTACCGCAAATGGTTTTATAATTTTAATTTAAGATAATTAATAACGCCTTCCAAGAAATATGTGGTATAGCTGTCCCTAATAGGCCTCCATATCATTGCTCTTTAGGAAAGTAGGCGTCAATCAAATTAATATAAAAATGGAAAAACTAATGTAAATTAAATTTATTTTGGTTTCCATTAATTAATTAATTATTCAAATCAATGCTAATTCATAGAAATTCTTTCCATTAATTTTTCACAGAATGAAAATAAATTGATTTCAGTGAATAAATACTAGATTTCTTTGAATTAATGTCATTAACAGTTAATGGTCATATACTTGATGTCTTTAACCTAAGAAAGTTATTATATAAGCAGGGTTGACCAAGGACAGAACTGTTTTTTTATTTATGACATTCAAACTCGTATCAAATAATATTACATAAAAGAGGAATAATATAAAACCTAATATGAGGTGCATTGGATATGAGGCTTGTCGTCCCCTTAGCTGTGCGCTGCACAGCATAACAGTTACATGTGTTAATATATTAATACA
>JAQIWF010000240.1:0-22999 GCA_034694965.1 Ceratozetes gracilis
CTGTTTTAGTGATTTTTGATAAAATATTTATTTTTCCAAAAATAGTGAACAACAATGAAATTAATGAGAAATACGACTGATATGATATGAATTAAAGATTAAATTGAATTAAAGATAAAAATTTAATTAAATTAAACTCAAATATTAAGTGAATATTGTTTTTCATCACTAAATCATTATTTCGTGAATACATGATCTAAAACAGTAATCGAATTCAAGTTCATTATACGGCAGAGAATTATCTGATTTGACTGTAGATCAATGATTTGATCAGAAATGACACAAATTTGATGACCAGTTAATCATTTAATTTCTAATTTTAGAGAATAAAAGAGGGGTTACCAAGGCAGTCAGTCAAATATTCATGTAAATAAAAATTTCTAATTGCGTTAATTTACTCTATAACCTTTTGCAAATAACTGATTAGATCTAGAAGAAGGGTGTGCCAAAGCATTTCTAATAATATTCCCAGGAAGTGTCTGGCAAATCCTAATAAAAATAGTTACAAACTAGTTGAAATTTGAGACATCTGAATGATCTAGCTATGTTGTTAGAACATTATTAAATTAATTCAAAAGATAAGACTATATTTTTTTCATTGACTTCACGATAAAAATAAAACCAAAATATATTTACATAAATACTACTTTGACTTCAGATTAGAAGTAATTTTAAATATATCCTGAATATAATTATCTGATTCGGTATTTTCCAAAAGTGATTAATCAAACAGTTTTATGAATTGATAACAATTTTTCAACTCTTCGAACCATTTTTTGACATCAAATCAATTTTAAATTATTTCCATTCAATGGGAAGACATCTAAAAATTCAATAAAAATTAATTGAATTGAAATCGATTTAAATCAGTGCATAAAAAGTTACGATCATTTGTCTGAGGAAAAGGCAAAACAAACCCAATCGTAAAACTAATACCATTCCAATTATGTGCCATTAATTCATTGGATTAGAGGCAAAGCCCCTTCTTTGGGTAAGTTTCTTAAGGGCTGTCCTTTTGCAACAAATATTCAATAATTCCTGAAGTTGTTTTTCTTTTTGAGAAACTCAAAGCCGTCTATAAATTAGACTAACATTTGATACGGGATTACCTCATATTTGGATTCAATTTTGAGTGGAAAATAAGATGAAAACCCATTGGATTCGGACGCAAATCATTCTGTCCTAAATTGAGCCCTACTTTTGTTCTGTCCTAATGTTAACATCGTTAGGATTATCACAACAAATAGACATAAACTTAATATTGAATAGAAATCTCTTGTGATTCAAACAAACAATATATTTGTCCGAAACTTATTTCTTATATCATTCGTAAACTAAATTCCTTTCTTTATTCCGAATAATTGGCTTTTTGTTAAACAAACAAAACCCAAATTCAAACATTTTTATGCCATTACTGAAGAATTTATAGTTTTTTTGTGTCCAGGAAGTCCACAAATCCTACAATTAGTCGGACATTAGTCTTGAATAATAAACAATTTGGATAAACGTAAAGAAATATTTGTATTCAAAATTAAACTGAATCTCTTATGAATGTAATGAGAAATTTCTTTTAATTTAAGTCATTATCTCTTTAATGATGAATAAGAAACAAATTAAAAATATTATGAATACTATGTTTTGATTAAAATTCACTTAAATTAAAATTATATCCAAGGGTTGAATAACGAATTTAAACTTCTATTAATCACGAACTGAGACTAACACTAATTGAAACCCAAGAAAATCAGATGCGATTACTTGTAATCAAGTCTTAGAAATAGAATTTCAATTATTTCCATCTCATTATAAACTATCAACTTTTGATTGAAAACCCGTATTCCGGTCAAACTTCATGTAATATTGTGATGAGAGTATTGTTTTACAATATTTTACATTAAATGAGAGGAATATTAACAAAATATTGCAATTAAATGCTATAAACCTGTTAATAATTACAACCAAAGATCGCACGAATTATTATATAGAAGTTATACTTTAAATTAATCAATAGTTAACTCATATTTTTATTTATATTTATGTTTTGTTTTATTTTCAATTTCAAAAGTCACGATTGGAAACACCAGCCCTTCCTTTAGCCCAGAGTCAGTTATTGGCATTTTTGAATAAAGAGTTTTAGTTTTCATTTACTTCCAAATTGAATTCCAATCGATATCTGAATAATAGTAAACCTGTTCTTTAGTTTCGCTCTAACTTTGAAAACAATTTCAAATTCAAATCCTTATTCGACAACTTTTTTTCGATCGAAATCTATTGTAAGACTTCACTAACACTACTCTCCGACACATAAATGACTGACAATTTTCTTTACTTACGAGACAACTACTACTGAATCGAAAATTATTTGCTATAAATAGAGGAATGACTGACCAGAAGATGCACACAATTGTCGAATAACTCGAATGTAAGACTAATCTGAGTTCAACACAAAATCGCATAAATAATGATATGTTTCGATCATTCTTTCGATCTATACTTTTGTATTCATTGTATAAAAGCCAGAATTGAATTCATTGTCAGAATTTGAGACTTGAAAAAGTCGCGAATTAAAACTCAAAACATTTCGTCTCAATTCTGGTCAAACATCTCATCATTTCATTGATTTGTTGGAAAAATAAATGATTTCTTAAATATATTCGTCAGTAATTGTGAAGTGATTGACACAATTGTGAGAATAATAGGAGATTTCAAAATCGATTTGTTTGAGTCGATTGAACAGAGATTAGACTCGAGTTTAGGTTTACAATTGGATGGATGTGATGATTCTAGGTCAATCACTGCAAACAATCCACGCTAAGAAAAAAATCACAAATCATTTAATGATGAATTTTCATCCAATTTCAACGCAAAAGAAATCGTTATCTCTCGGCCTTCAATAGCAATACTTATTTTGTAAAATTATCCACAAAAACAACTTTGACTCGTTTCAATAGACGAGTAAAATATCAATAAATAATCCAGGTTACAGACTCTTACAGACCCTCCATTCTGTGTACTCGTATGAAACTATATGACCAAGAATTTAGTCAATTTTAAAGTTTTTAATCCATAGTATCGACAATTTATTTCAATAAAATAATTTTATGTAAACAAAAATATTTACCCAAATATTTGCAAATTGAGGCCCACTTTTAGGTTACTTATTAATAATTTATTTAATACTTATGTCATATTTTACGAATAAGTTCTCAGTTTTGAAATTAATCAAAAACTAATCTTAATTGACCATGCTATATTATAACCCGTTCATATATCTGATCATTTTATTGATGATTTGAAACCTATTTAGTTTGAAAATTGAATTTCTGGATGAAATTAAGCTCAAAATTAATGAGAAAACTGTCAAAAATAGTATTTGCGATAACAATAAATATTGATATCTTAGTTGAAACTGACGTTTCAAAACAAACAAGTTAATAAATTAAGACTATTAATTTGATGAATCATTTAAAATAAGACCTAGCTCATTCTCAATCCTTTAGTTCTATGGAATATTTGTAAGTATTTTCCTTAATCACAAAATATTGAACTTTTCCTACAAAACTAACTTTGATTTAAATGTAGTTTTAGTTGAAATGTGGATCAGAAGTGAAAAATGAAGTTAATCTGAAAATCTATGAATTAGTGGTAACTCGAAAGCACCGGTAGTTTACTTGAAGTCAAGAATCTAAATAGTTTTGATCAGTTTTGTCGAAAGTGACATAATTTATGGGAAAGTTTTGTTTGTTTAATACGCTTAAAGTGTCGCTCAATTGATAGCAAATCTGTAGATATTTTAACAGCACTTTAAATGTTTTTGGTTTTAGATTTCTAGTCATTAAATTAAAATGAATTTGTTTGGCATAAAGTGAGCTAGTTGCTAATTAATTGAATGCCCAAAGTGATGTTAGTGATTAATCTATTAAATTCAGTGCAATTGTTATGATAAACTTGGATATAATGAACAATAATTTTCAGTTTGAATTTAATAAATATATAAATCAGAAGCGATTACTGAAGAAAATATTTGACGAAACACTGATTGCTGTCAATGAGATCGCAATCAGTGAGTACTTCACTAAAGGTATGCAAAGACACCACAATTGTGTCATCGAAGACAATATTGTCTTGTTTTGAACTATCCATTCATTGGCTCAAAGTTTGTCAAATGATTGTATCAAAACTTTTTTCGCACTTTTATCTCATCTGAATCTGTGGTTAAACCCATTGATAACTATTGTCTTCAGTTCAGTTGTTCTCACGTTTTATATCATTAATTGGTTGTTAACTAATCATAACTTTATTGACAATGAATTTTAAAATCAAATCAATAAATGAAAGGCTATTTCAAAGGTCTGAATACTTGAGAGGACTTAAAGTTCATTAACTTCTTCGACATATCTATTAATCAAAAGATTATCCGATAATCAGATGCGATATCACAATGTTTTTCAAATTCTTTTAAAATTATTGTTTCTTTTTATCAAATCTTTTTGTTATATCATTGAAATAACAGTAAAATATATTATAGCCTCCGGTTTGAAGTATTTTTGAACTTTTCAGTCGCCTATAGATTTGGTTCACTTTTTATTTGAATTCTACATTCAATTGATTTTTTCAATATTAGATAAAACTTTAGTTTGAATTTATATCTATTAAATTTTGTATGTTAACCAAATGTAAACAAACTTATGAGGAGCAAGGTGGTTTGCTTTAAACATATAAAAAACATCACTTTTATTGAAACTTAGTATTCAGTGATAACTTTTTTACTTCAATATAACACATGAATATTTCCCCTCTTTATAGCGATTAGATTTTGAAAAGTTTTGATTTTTTTTAAATAAAATTATATATTAAGTGGAGATATGGAAGAGATCTTTGATCAAAACTGGAAGGCTGTCCCCCAAAGTCGTCGAACTGGCAGTCAGTGTTTCAAATGATAAGTTAATTAATGAATGAAATGAATTGATCGCACAGTTATTCGCTAATAACTAATCACTAAACAAATTATTTATCGGGAACTCAATGACTGACTGACGGGTCGTTAAAAACACGAGTCATTTGTGTTATCGTTTTCTTTAATAACAAAGAAATCATTTATTGAGTTAAGGTTTTTAACTAATATTTAGCTAAATATAGAAAAAATTATTGCAAATCAGTTATATACAAGAGGCGCCACTTTTTAGTACTTTAAAATTGTTTGAAAGATAACATCAATCAAAAACAAGGACTAAATAAATGCAGACTATTCGAGATAATCTCAATTTTACCCGTTTTTGGGAAATTGTGAAACTCATTGATTAAAATTCTTATCCATATTCAGACCAATTCTCTGAAATATGTCTCAAAGAAGAAGACGAGAGATTCATCCGGGAAATCATTGAAACTCCCATTGGGATCGTTATCCTCGGTTCCAAATCTTGGGCCAAAGCTATTGTTCTCAATGAGCTGTTGGGCTGTACTCTCCTTCCCGTAGGTTTTGCACAGAATTTCAATGAGGATAATGTCTCAAACCATTAATATTTGCACCAATAGGTCGACAGTTCTGATCGAACCCCTCCGTGGCGTACGATTAGGTTTTTATATGGGAGTCAGACAGTGGTGTCCTTAGCGGTGGCCCATTGCTATGAACTGGTGGAGCACTTAGCTGTTTACGATCAGGTCTGGCAGACTATTCCCAAAACCGATCTCGAGCTTAAACACGGCGACGCCTCTGCTATGAGAGACCCCGGATATCATTTGGCAACTCTGGAAGTGAAACTTCCCCATCCAGTGCTCAAAGATGACGTTCAGATCATTGTCTCTCCCGGACTGAGTGACTTCGAAGCCATATATTCGTGTTGTTTTGAAAACATTAATCCAATCGTAATCTATGCCATCGCAGGAGAAGACGAATGTCTGACACCTATGGATGTGCAGCACTTGTCTGAGTTTAAAGTCAAAGAACCAAAAATTCCTATATTTTTCGTGAAAACCAAAGAAGTTTATACCTCAAGACTGAGCCCTTCCCCGAGTTTTTCTGAGTTCTCCACATCTGAGTTAACAGAATCACAACAACACTGGTATTCCCGACATCAGTCCAACTCATTAAGTCCCCCCAACTTCACTGGTATAACCAATTTTAGTCCACCGCTGTCTTCATCAGTGCTTCCGTCCACTTCTCTGCCCAATTGCCCGAACGCTCAGTTTGAGGCCTTTCATCGGAGCTCATCGTCGATGGCTTTATATCAACAGTTATGTAATTTAGGATTTTTGAATCAAAACCGGTCTCATATGAGGGGACAACTGACCCACGAGTCAGTGGCCAAAAAGTCTCGGCGCGACTACTTCTTTGACGTCACATCAGAATTAGTGGAAAACTTTAATAACTTTTCATCGATTCTGTTATTCTTCCGAAACATTCTTCGCTCAAATTTGGTTTCTGCGGCCACTCTTCTTAACGAATCACACAATCATTGTCTTCGAATGTTTATTCTGACCGCATATGACATGACATGGGATTTACAAATAACCCCCAAAAGGATAGAATACGCGAAACAACGCGAAGCAGAACTCTTCTCATCTCTTATGGCAATCGCTAATAAAAAACAGGAAGAAATCAAACAATTGATTACAGAAACCATTGATTTCATGCGTTCAGATATACTGAATCAGGCGGCCAACCATGAGTTCACTAACCCTATCCTCAACCACAACAATGTGAGCGCTCGAGAACTCCAGAACTGTACGGAAGAAATACAGGACTTAGTGCTTACTCTTCTCAATAGTGCCATTGCCTCCAAATTAGTCGGTTCTGTCGACTATATGAGGGATTCATTCATTGGAACTCTTGAGAGGTGTCTCTCATGTTTGGAGAACTCGTGTAAAGAGGCCGGAGAGCCGAAGGAGGCGTCCAATGCTCTGAAAGAGATACTGAACGCCGCCTATCAGATAGAAGTCAATATTAAAACTTCTCATAATTTTCTTCGGGTTTTGTGGGAAAAAATGAAACAATTGGTTCAAACAGTTTCGTGGAAACCCTATCCCTGTGTTGACTGTGAGTGGAAGAAAAAGGTGGCCAACGATATACTGGACAGTCTGAGTGAGTCCAGACTTGCGAAGAGTATTTGTATGCAATTTAGGGATAAACTGAAACAATCGCACGAATTATTCATAGTATCGCTCAAACAATTGGGTATTATTTGTGGTGTTCTTCAAATCAAGTTCTTCTTCAATGTGTTTCTCTTTTTCAGAGGCCTTACATACGGGTCGTATGCGACGAACAGATGACCGCAGAGAACAGGTCCGTAAGAATCACGCGCCCGGTTTCGCCAGATTTGCATTGGAGTCGACGTCACTCATCGATGTTATAATTCATGGAATGCCTCAATTGGGACGTGAGGTCGGCAGAGGACAGTATGGTGTCGTCTATTCTTGTGATCGTTGGGCGGGGTATGCCCCCTGTGCAATCAAATCAGTAGTTCCACCTGATGATAAACACTGGAATGACCTCTCTATGGAGTTCTATTACACCCGTTCTATTCCAGAACATCCACGGATTGTACAAATCAGAGGCTCAGTCATTGACTATAGTTATGGGGGAGGTATTACTCCCGCAGTGCTTCTCATTATGGACAGAATGGTCTGTGATTTATACGCCGCCATTAGAAATGGATTGGATTGGATGTCAAGACTACAGGTGGCTATGGATGTCATTGAAGGCATTCGTTTCCTTCACGGACAGGGATTAGTGCACAGAGACATCAAATTGAAGAATGTTTTGTTGAATAAGCAGAACAGGGCTAAGATAACTGACCTCGGCTTCTGTAAACCTGAAGCAATGATGTCCGGTTCCATTGTGGGCACTCCCATACATATGGCACCCGAATTGTTTTCCGGTCGATACGATGGAATGGTAGACGTCTATGCGTTTGGGATACTCTTCTGGTATATATGTGCCGGTCACGTGAGACTCCCCTATGTCTTCGAACAGTGCCAAAGCAAAGACCAGTTGTGGACAGTTGTCAAAAAAGGTGAGTCAAACAAAACTATTCTTTGGTAGCAATTCTATAAAACTCTGTTTAGGCGCCCGACCGGAACGACTGCCACAATTCGACGACGACTGTTGGCTACTTATGGAGCAGTGCTGGAATGGAGACCCAACTCTACGGCCACTATTAGGGAACGTTCAGACAAAGTTGGCTGAAATCCGGGAATACTATCGTAAAAGCCAACCCCCGACCGGTTATAACAAAAACTATATGAGGAGTAAAGTCAATAAAGCAAAACTCAAGAACTAAAGGACCCACACTTAGGAAAGGGTTCCACGTTTTGGATTTTGCTCTTCATTATAGACCACAGTTCAAAATTAAGCCACATTGTACTTGTTCAATCTATTCGCTGTCATTTGTGGCCAATTTTCTACAACTCTAGTGAATAGCAAAATCAAAAACATGGGACCCTTTCCTAACAGATGAGCGCCAATCACTTATTCGCCAAACATTTCCACATTTTAACGGATTTTAAATTTTAATAGTTTTTAATTACAATCAAATCAATAAAACTTTAAGTGTTTGTAATATTAATAATTCTGTTAATCATATAAATAATGAAAATACAATGAAATATAAAATGAGTTACATTTTATTTAATAACTAAAAGTGGACTTTAAGCCAAATAGTTGAGGACTTCCCTCTCATCGTTATTGCGCTCCAAATATTCCCTATTAATGAGATCTTCGATTCCTTTCTGTTAACGAAACGCAAAATTAGTGGCAGTTTTAAAAATTATAATCAAATACTTTAATCATTGGAACGGTTGGTGTGAATTTGGCGCCAATTTGTTCGAGTACTTCACCGATCAATTCCTGGTGTTTTAGTGACTTTCGAGTCTTCATAATCCGGACGATCGCAGCCTTTGGTTCAAATAAATGAGTTGACAAAGGATTCAAAAGAAGTGATTGAAAGCAAACCTCAATAACGTATTTACGCGACTCATCGATCTGTTTGTGTGTTCTGTCGTCATCTTCTTTGGTCTCTGCCTTAATCTGGACATTAATATTGATTTTATTCCTTTTGTTGTTATAGTTTTGGTTTAATTTCAAAACTGATTCGTTGGTCAGTTTTTGTGAGGTATTCCACTCATTACAGTCGGTTAACATAATCTTGACTCTGAGAAAAACGGCCAGAATTTGAGTGAGATATTCCATTTTAATGCTGGTGTGATCATTCAAGTCCTGGACAGACATCTCATCACAATTGTTGTACAAAAGCATTATTGAGATTTGATAGACACTCGCCTTTGGGTCAAATGGATGTCAATTAAGTCAAAGAATGAACCGATGAATAGACTTACAGTAATAGTGTAGGGCTGAGGCCTTCGACTGCACCGGTAACTAATCTCTCCTTTGGACTTAGAGTATACCCAGGTTAGTTTTCTTCCCTGATGTTTGTTCACATAGAAGGCCGTATACGTGGAAATACCGCTCTCTAACTATAAGACCAATTAAAACAATTATTTTGATGTTTGTGGACATCAAATGAGTTATAATTACCTCCTTTGGGATAATGAATTCCGTTCTGTTATTTCCAAAGGGAGAGGCACTCGCACTGATCACTTTCACCGTAAACTCAACTATAGGACAGAATAAGCATTAGTTTGTGTAAAGAGAGAGACAGTGGTATACTCGGCATATCCGGATGTCTTTTCTTAAAATCTTTGTTAAGTTCTTCACTCGTCTGGACGTCTGTGAAAATACGCTGCAGTTTAGAGGTATACTCAACACCACACGTGTCCTATTAGCAAATAATGTCATAACTATTGTTTTGACCAATAAATAAGACATACCTTGAGTTTACTGAGAATACTGGCCTCAGCGTCACTGCTGTCTGACATGTCCTGCAGTAACCGTTGTGTCAATAGTTTTAAATAGAAGTTATTGAAGACATCCTTATCGCGAATAAATCGGAATATAGTGACCGCTTGAGACAAATTGCTCTCCAAATCCGATTCCGCGATCTTTTCCTTATTCTTTAGAAGAATATCACAGTATTTGGCCAACAATTCGGGAGTTTTCTTGGATTTCATAGCAGATATTGTGGTCACTTTGTTCTCATTAACGAAATCCATTGCAGCCTTTCATAGAAATAATTCAATAAATGATATAATAACTTATGAAAACCTACCGAATCGAGTGATTTATAAAAAGAAGGATCCGATTGAAGTGATTTATCCAAAAGGTTCTTATATTTCTCGTAAACCTTCCAAATAGTGCTAACGAAGAGTTGGGGCTCATCTACGGCCTTCACTGCAACTGATTCGATGGCATCGATTCCTTCCTTTTTAATATGAGTTTGAAAGAAGGAACACAAGTCTGTGATCGCAGAGTCCACTCGAATCACCAGTTTGTAAAGTGTCGCCAATTCTGTGACAAACAATTCATTAGTTTTAAGTATTTGATAACAAATTCAATAGACTTACGGCTGATGTCGTCGACAATCAATAAGTTCTTAAACTCTTCAATGAAGCGATCGATTTGTTTGACAATAAGAGCCTCCTCTACGATCTCTATTAATGGTTCCAAAAGACTGCTATTGAGGTAACGCTTCACTCTATCCCTTTCCTCTTCAAGTCGTGTCGTACACCGTTTCATATAATCAGTAAATGAGTTGTTTTCGAGGAAAGATGTGCTCTCTTTGATGTAATATTCTTTTGTTTGATTAAGGAATGGCCGCTGAAACGACTCTTCGAAGTTCTGAGTTGTGTTTTCGTCGATTTCACTGCCGACATGAGTCAACTCATCTGTATATTCAATAATTCAATGAATCCAATCATAAGTTCATAATTAATGAAAACAAACCAAAACAGTCGACGACTCCACTGACAAGACGTGTATTAATTGGCTCTCCATTCCTGTCCTTTTCAATAAGTTTAAGCACAGAATTAGACACTTTTTTGCCAAAATCCTTGAGAAGACTTTGACGCCACTCCAGTTTCGCCAACTATTTAACCAAAAGTTTATAATTTGAGACAATATTGAGAAACAATTTTAATCAATACATACGATATGTATTTCCGGTATATTTTTGTCGGTATTTGACTGACAGTAATAGCGATTAATATAACTGCAGACACCGTTCAGTACTTTACTCGAGAACTTGTAGTCCTCCCACTGTTTCGTATAGAAGGCCAGAAGTGACTCTTCGTCCGGATATTCATTACATTTCTGTCATTAAGAAAACAATTATAACATCAAAAGAGAATCAGTTATGAAATACTTGTCGCAGTCCTTCGATGTGATCACTGAAGAACTTTCGGATCTCTTTATAGATCTTCTCTTTAATATTGATTTGATAAGAGGTCCGATCGTTTCGATGGTTCGTACACTTGTTGTATATCATACTAAACACAACACATTTGACATTAAATTCAATTCTTTAGTAATCAATAGATTAGATAAATGACTGAATTTTCTATTGAATGCAATGCCATTCAAATGGAGGGAAAGCATGAAAGGCATACCTATAGGAGCGGACATATTCATCAGAAGACATCGCAGTCTTGTGCTCAGCAAATATGGTTCCGACCGTTGTTTTGAACTCTTCCATGAATTGGTCGCTTTCGGCCATCTCTTCGGTCGAGTGATCGTTATTTCGCTTTCGACCTACTTTTGGGCAAAATATCTAATTATAGTCACTTTAAAGAAAACACTTTAAAAAAATATGACATTTTTGCCACTAATTTAGACTAAAATCGATTACAATGACTAAAATATGATCAAAAACTGACCCTTTTTACTGTTATTCTTATTATTAACCATTGCTTGAGTGGACACAAAAGTGTTGCAAAAAAGACTGAAATAGCAATGAATTAGTCAAAAGTGACGCAATTGTGGGCACACTTCGACACTTCAACTCCCGTTTAACTGCTTTTTGATGCAAACAATTCTTACCAGAAATCACTTCAAAACTCAATTCGAATCTCAACTAAATTAGTGTCAAATCAATACTCAATATATTGTTAATGAAATCAAATTGAAGTCAATTCACAATTCAATGCAATCTCTGACTAAACACTCGTTTTATAAACGATTCGTCAGATGTTTACAAAGAACTCTCTGTTCACTCATTACGTTATTTATTCGCAGACAGAGTGTAAACACTGAATGCAATGCACTTCTCATTCAATGCTTACACTTATGGCTAAAACTATAACCTAATGGTAACACTGTTTGTGAATAATGCGGTCATTTTAACGATAAAATACAGTTGTTGTAAACTTAACTTTTTTGTCCAAATTAGGGCTATTCATGATAGTTAGTCAATCCATTGAACACCTTTCTCATTTTATTTCTCATTACATTAGCATAGGTTTATATTAATTGAACTTGATAAAAAGGAGTTACCATACAATGTCATTACTATCAAGAAAACTGATTGACTACAATAAAGTTCCCAAATCGAGAGTAAACTATTGCATTACATTCAATGTTTTACTGTCTTTCCATTGAAACTTTTCTTTTGAAACTTACTCATTTATTAAACTTTTGTATTGCAATTAATTATTGTTTTAATTGAATTATATTCTTCTCTATTGAGTTGTATTAAATTAACCTTAACTACACTTAACTATGGATTGATAGCTGATTACCTTTACTAAACTTAAACTTTTCTTTTGTCGGATAAATATGTGTTAAGTTAGTAGTCATTTGCTTTCAATAAATCAATTATAGGTTGAATTACACCTCCATTTGGGCGGTTCTATCCGATTGTCAACTGTTTGGGAGTTGTGCCTAAAGAAAGGTAATATCGATTTGAGCCCTATCTCGAGATGAACTTAAATAGAGAATAGTTTAACTCATATATGATTTGTAAGGCATAAAATTGACGCCAAACGGGACTTTCAAAGAATTGATTGACTTTTGTATAATCAAAAAACCGGGAAAACTGATTGACTTCTTGAATATACTATCACATTACGGGCGAATCCTCGTGTAAGATAACCTTTCCCTACATATCCTCACTACTCTCATAATCAATGTATTAAGAGGTGATTCCTATGCTTTGGAACGGTGTGCGTATGAGATATGCGAAGATGAGGCAAAAGAAGGAGTCCTTTACTTTGAGTTGAGGACATCCCCTCATTTGGGTTCAAATACTGTGAAAAAACGAGATAACGGTCCTTTAGTGGCCGTCTCTGATCCAAATGCATGCACTCCTAAACAAGTGGTGGAAAGCGTTCTCAGAGGACTTAAAAGAGGAGAAAAAGACTTTGGGATCAGATCTACACTTATATTGTCCTGTGTTTGTGGTTATCCAGGTATCCAATAGGTATCTCAAATATATATTCTAATTATCAAATATTAATCAGAATGGAGTGAAGAAGTGCTACAATTGACTCAAGAATTTAAAGGTAAAGGTGTGGTTGGCATAGATATTGCGGGACAGGAAGATATGAACCCGTCCTCATCGCATAGCTTTACTCAGAATGAAGTGATGGCTTTCAATGCAGCTAAAGATTTGGGTCTTCATCGGACGTGTCACGCGGGAGAGGCTGGACCGGCTGCCAATGTATTGTTTGCCTTGGATGAGATGTGCGCTGAAAGAATTGGGCATGGTTATAATGTCATCTTTGATGAGCAAGCATATAAGCGTTGCCTATCAAGCAATGTGCACTTTGAAGTATGTCCATATTCCAGTTACTTTACGGGTGCTATAATTCCGGGCCAAAGGAATCCAATCGTTGTATTCGCTGAAGACGGCGCTAACTTCTCAATCAGTAAAGACGACCCCACAGTGACTGGCGTTACCCTCGAAGAAGAGTATGAATACTGCAGACAATTGGGTTTAAATGAGATGCATATCACGCGAGCGGTTAGACTATTATGAGTATAACTCTCCCATCAAATAATGTTTTGTATTGTTTCACAGAATTTCAATGCAATGAAAGCCGCGTTTTTGCCCGAAGACGAGAAAAGGGAACTCTTGAATACACTTCAAGTCTTATATGGATTCCAATAAATTGAAAATCTATTTAAATAACTTTATTTTAATCTCTTTAAATGATTAAAAAGGAGGCATTAAACAAATATTGGTGCTTGGTAAACCTCAAGGATTCTTGAAATTGATCATGATAACCAAAATTATAAGAATATATTGATAACAATGAATAAGGAACTGCTCTACTCTTATGGTTAATAAAAGTAATCAACTTTTGTCCTCCAAATGGAGTTCAATAGGTTTGAGATAAGCAACGGTTGCGATCGCATCGTCAGAATGGGTCACAATTTGGTACTTTTCCCTAAAATCCATTTCATTAGTTTTGATCCGATATTCAAATAAAATACTTACAAAACAATCTTCTTTTTAAAGAGCGGACAGTCCAAAGTGATTGTCTCATATTCTCCGCCTTCACCACAAACATTGATCCCATACTTTTGGTTCAATTCTTCGAGAATCGGAAGCATCTCTTCAATAGTTTTGGCCAAATGTTTGGGTTCTAAGCCAAGAACCGCTACTTTTACGAGAATGGCGTTCATATCTGATTCAATCATATTCTTGAGGAGCGATGTCTGTTCCAAACCCCATATCGGAGCCAACATTTTTAAGTTCAGTCTTTGACAGACGTCTTCAACTCTGACCTTCTGATAGTTGGAATGTATGGCTCCCACAGAAATGCCTTCAAATGACACCTTCTCTTTGATATCGGATAACAATTGGAACAAATCTTCGACTTCATCGCCGGTATGTTTACTGTATTCCATGTCAGTTATGACAGGCTTTCCAAATATCGCTCGTCTAAAGAGAGGTAAATCCATGGCCTCAGCGTATAAATCAATGAATTCGTGTCCAACTGTTTGATACATATAAGAGTCTTCTTCTTTAGCCGATTGTGGTAATAGATTAGCCAAACCTACCAATTGATGACCACTTTTGGCGCATAAATACATGGAATACGTGGAGTCTTTGCCGCCACTTATTAACCCAATTATTCTCATTTTAAGGCTTTATTTGATTATCAAAATTAAGGATAAAATCAAAACATATGAAGAGATTTGAAAACAAAACACATTTAAAGCCCAAACACCTGACAGGAGAACACGTGAAACACAAACCCCTCACAAACAACGTTATCAAAAGGTAATTAAAAAATTAAATTTATTACTGAAGCCTTCCACCTATTGTACTAATGAATGGCTTTTTTGTATAATAATAATTGAGTTTTTAATAAATAGATTGATATCTGGTGTGAGAAAAGTAAACCAAAACTAATAAACTTCTGACGAATACAATCCACTCAACAGTTAATTAGTTTTGGTTTACTTTTCTCACACCAGACGTCACTCTATTTATTAAAAACTCATTAATTATTGTGACAGTCAGTGGATTTATACACGATCCTATTTGAGACATTTTTCATGTATTACCTGTGTTATTTCAATGGACTACAAGTACTGTACGGCTTTTGGTGTAATGTCATCCGTGTTTTTAGAATGGAATAGTGCATCGATAGGCTTTTGCCCAATAATTGCCCTGGCTGAAGGGGACAATCAAATCAAGTTTAGTTCAAAAATACGAATAATAAGTGATTTTATTATTAATTTGATATAAATTTAAGTTAATCTAACATTGAGTACAAATTCAATACTTCAGTCGAGTTATAGATTTATACAATTATATAGATTTAAAAGAATTCATTGAAATATACCTAAAGTTTGATTAAATGTAATGAAAAGCAATAGAGTTATAGAAATATAATATCGAAAGAAAATTAAATTAGAAATTAAGACAATTCTTCTAAAGTGAAGGTCGCGTGGATTTTGCGGTGATTTTCAAGAGAGTCCAGTTTATAGAAGGTTTTGTTACATCCGGGATATCCGCACTCAGTGGGTGTGATCTTGCCGTGAGTTTTGACGTGTTTTCTCCAATCGATTTTATTCTCGAATATTTCCCGACATTGAGGCCAATCACATGAATACTTGGATTGGGATCTGTTTGCGTGCATTTCGTGCTCGTGAACTGTGAGCTCACGTTTAGAGGGAAAGACGAGCCCACAGTCAGCCCATTCACACTCGAATGAGTTGCCAGAACTGGTGTAAGACTCGTCTTCATCGCCGCCGTTGTGTTCACTCTTATGTTCAGACAATTTCCACTTTAAATCAAAGCTTTCGTTACAATCGGGGAAATCGCAGACAAATTGTTTGTGTCCTAAATGTGTGAACGTATGTCGAGTCAAACGATACTCTTTTGCGAACTGTTTTCCACAACTTTCACATTCAAAGGGTGTTTCCGACATTCCGTCCTCTGTCGGTGACTCTGATTTTGGAACTCTACTCCGAATTCTCTTACTTTTCATTAATATTCTTTGAGAGGTATTTAAACTTTTTGATGGCCGACCCCTTCCCCGCCCAGACTTGTGAGGAGTTCGTACAGATTTTTTGACAGATTTTTTTTGAAAAAGTTTTTGTGATTTATTCTTAGGCTCGTAATCATCATCTGATAAGTGGTCCACAAATACAACACTTCCATCAGAATCATCACTCATATAGTCTTCATTGAGATCAGATTCAGCCGAGTCTTTGGCCTCTTCGGTGTCATTGTCTTCATATTCAGCGAAGAGGTTGGATCGGTACTCATCTTTTGACTTCTTTTGCTTTATTTGTTCCAATGTTCTTGAAGTGAGGGTTGACTGCAATGACAACACTTTGCTTTTGGTTATCTCTAATTGTTTTCGTTTAATACATAACTCGTTTTGAATCAAATCCAATAACTTATCGAAGTTTAAGATCTGATTCAAAGTGGAATCAAATTGTGATAATGTCTGCCATTCGGGAGAAAAGTATGCGTTAATTCGCGGCAAACTTTGCCGCAATTTGTGGGCAATAAATAGTATTAATAATGATATTAAACCGATATCTCTATCGATATCTTCAGTGTTATATTGAATCAGATTATCATCTGTTGTGGCGTTTGGTTTAACGTTGTCTTCGGTGACACTTTCAGCGCCGATCACTACATTATCGTTCAGTAATTCACAACTGTTTTGTGTATCACATCCACACAAAGAAGTGATAAACTCTTGAGTGTAATACTGTTTAAGCCATGATTTGATTAAATGAATGGATTGACTGTCAGTTGAGTTGCGTTTTAAAGCGATTTGATATTTACTGCAAAGTGTGGACTCAATTAGGTTTATGACTGACACAAGTCTTCCAAATAACACGGAATCGCTCTTCAGTTCTGTCAAATGTGGGGATTTGGCGATAATTTTGTTGATTAAACTGATTATACACTGTCTGTGGTCTGAGTCCAACTGAATGACACTTAAATCCATATCGAAATGAGCACAGAATTAGAAGAAATAGTCGGCAAAAGAAGTGATGTTTTCATTGAAATATTTTTGTTTACAATTTGTGGTACAACTCATGCGTACGACTCGTGTCTCAAATGAGCGCATAATTCAAACATAATTTTGTTTTAATTCAATTCAAAACAATTCAAAAAATACAAAATAAAATAAACACTTTTAACAAAAGTTTAAGATTTGAATAAAAGATAAAATGAGAGACAAATAGAAATGTTTGAATCAGATCTTCAAGTGTTAGAACTCGTCTTTGAGATTATTTCTTCGATAATACTTAAGTCGATATCCTTTTAAAGTATTGAATAAATAATTTGAGACCATTTGTGGGCCCAAAACATTAGTGGCCGAGTCCTTAATAAATCCAAGCATTTTATGAGAATAACACCCATAAGTTCGGTTCTCAATGCCCACTGTCCTCATGGCTTCCCTCACATAATCTTCAGCTCTGGGAGCCGTAAAAGAGGGCTTAAAATGCGACATTTTTGTGGCCACAAATGATGGCAAAACACTCTGAATGACTAATCCTTTATCTTTAAACTCAAAATGAAGGGCTCGACTCAAGTGATCGCAGAAGCATTTGGTCGCCGAATATATCGATAGCAGAGGAACGGGTGTCGTCCCTGAAAATGACGATATATTGATGACAATCCCACGCTTTCGCTCAACCATTTTGGGTAAAACCAAATCAATCATTCGAGTCATTGAAACAATATTGCAGTTAATTATTGAGTGAATAAACTCTTTTAAATCCGTTATTTTCGTGAAGTATTCGCCAGTTTTGAAACTCATACCGACGTTATTCACTAAAACGTCGACATTGAGTTCATTGAGCGCTTCCCTAATCTTATCATAGATATCATCTCTCGTGAAATCAACTGCCAGTGTCTTAATGTCACCACATTTAGGGTTTCGCGACAATAATTCATTTTTTACTTTTTGTAGCTTCTCTTCATTTCTACTGATTATAAGCAAAGAATATCCCATTTTCGCCAAATTATTGGCATATTCCAGACCAATGCCATCAGTGGCTAAAGAATAAAACAATTTGTGGTTAAAAGAGAAAAAGAGTGTAATTTAAAGAGACCTCCGGTTATAACTGCCCACAAATTGCGTGAAGGTTTCCAAACAACACCAAATCCCAAGGCATTGGCCAAAAAGGAGGTATAAAACCCCTTCAAGAGTTTGAAACAGAAATAAACGACAAATAAATAAAAGACAGTTTTGCCGACTGACTCATAAACCGAAGGACTAAACATTTCTTTCTTTTAACAAATGTCTTAACAAATCAATAATAAGTTCATTATATCCTTATATCGGTTCATATTTCACAGGAAATACATATTTAATGAAAAGGTGATGAAAATGAGGAATAGTGACACATAAACTATTCATTTATACACCTTATATCACCTGAGAATATCATTGAATCCGGTCTCTCATTGTTTCAAACAAATGTCTGCATTAATGACCTATTATTGAGATGTAAACCACTCACTGCTCATTTCCTTATAAATTATTTTTTAATAAAAAACCTTAAAATCACCTGACATTCAATTTGTCAAAGATTTGCACAATTTTGAGCAATGCAAGCACTCATTTCAGATAACCAAAGGGGTCCATAAATGGGGTGAATATTAATATTTTGAACTGAGTTTATGTTAATTAGTCAAGGACACATATTTATAAGTTCACATTGATATATTTACACTTATGTGCATTTTATTTGAGAGGCTCAAATTGAGTGTCTGTCACACCTATGAATCATAGGCTATGATACCTTGGTAATGTCTTTACACTTTTGAGTTGTTTTGTGTGACGTTATGCTCTTTAAACGCATGCTTTAAATCACATGTGTTTTCATTGAACATAAATTGTAAACAATGTCTGGAAGTGTTAAAAATGAAGCAATCGGTCAGCTCTTCGGCCTCTTTGGGGTCAGTGATGACCATTCAAACAAAGAACTGATTGATATTCAGACAGAAGAGGGAGAACTCATTGAAACGGTCGACACTTTTGGCCAAATTGTGGTCCAAAAAACTGAAATCAATGAAAACGAATGTATTGTTTGTCACTCAAAAGAAATGAAATATCGATGTCCTAAATGTGAGATAAAGACCTGTTCTTTGAGTTGTAGTAAAACTCATAAAATACGGTTCGATTGCGATGGGATTCGCGACAAATTGTCTTTCGTTAAAATGTCGGACTTCTCTCAAACACAGTTTCTGACCGGTATTTAAGACAACAAACAAACCATTGTTTATAACTCTTTGGTTCTCAGATTACTTCTTCCTCGAAGATGTGGACCGACTTATCGACAACAGTTCCAGAGAAAGACGTTCTATAATTAGTTCCAAAATAATTTTGCCGAAAGTAAACCAAATTTTTATCTTTTATTTCAAATTGTAATCTATATTTGAATTATTTGTGAATAAGTGGTTACAAAAGTTGGTTCGAGAGGCGAGACTTCGAGGAATTAATCTGAAGATAATGCCGGCGGGTTTTACTCGACGTAAACGGAACACCACTTGTTTTATGTACTCAGAAAAGACCATTCATTGGGACATTGAGTTTAAGTTCATCCACTCCTTAAACACCAGAGATGACGAAGAATTGAACCGAATTCTGATCGAAGATTTAGTTGTCTCTCATTCAGAGTACTCCTCTGTTAAGCCCCGCGTCTCTGAAAATGCAAAACTCATGACTCTATTGACTGAATTCATCGAAACTAAAGAGTTGACCGAAAACTCCGAAAAAGATAATAAATTAGGTTTATATCGAAAGATAGGAATCGACGGCATATCTGTTCTCTTTCGGGTTGAAAATCGTGGATCAAAAGAGAAATATTTCGAATTAGATATCAATAAAACAATTAAAGAAAACTTAAGTCGAAAAACAGTTATAGAATTCCCGACATTTTTAGTAGTTTTGAAGAAATTTAATCATTTATTTGACATACAATCTGCAGAAGTGGTCAAAACTGACAAATAATGTATTTTTTGATTTGAATGTAAGAATTTTTGGAATAAAAATCGAAAGAATTTGATTATAGAAAAGATACTTTTACTTTGAAACCAAGAATAAATATCAACCCTTTTGTTACAAATACTACTACAAGAGGTCAGACGCTTAGCCTTGAATACAGTCGAAATACTGTAATGTGCTTGGTACGTTAAATAACGTATATAATATACGGTATATTTAATATTAATTCTAAGTAGTTCATAATTAATATATAATTTCACTATTTTTACTTAATTTTTATAATTTTATAAATTACACTAAATTTAATGGGAAAATAATTAAATCTAAGTTATTTGTTGCCTATATTACGCTAACTATAAATGGGTTTGACTGTAATTACATGAAAACAGTGAAATCAAAAGAATTGCTAAAAAAGTGATTCATTGACTTAATTGTTATTTTCGTCCATTTATTGATTTGTCTGCAATTAGTCTGAATTTGTCTATAATTGGTATCAACTGATTGATTGATAAAAAGGTGAGAAATGGAAACCAAATGAAAACTATTGAATGAATTGAAAACAATTGAAATGTTTTTTATGTTAAAAATCCGCCGAAAAACGAGATTTGTTTTGATTACGGCTTTAATTGTTTTGATATTTTATTTTATTATTCATTCAATTTTTGACTTCAATTCATCAAATTTTTCATCAAATGAACAAATAATTTGTGAAATACCCCCCGAAATGAGGATCAAAATAAGTGAAACACTTGATTCAGTTGTCAAAGAGGTTTTGGACACTCTGGACATCACTTACTTCTTGTGTTATGACTCTCTTTGGGGCGCTCTCGGCATTAAAGGGCCGTTCAAATGGCACCAAAGAGTAGACATTTGTCTTCTTAACGAAGAATTAGATCGTTTTGAAGAGGCGTATCTGATCCGAGCCTTCAAACGCAAAGGTCTGTCCCTTAGCTACCAGACATCTGATGGCATATATTTAGTCGCCCCGAATGGTGGCCACAAACCATTAGTCAGACTCTATTTGTTCGAGCAGTTCAATGATAATTACCGTCGGGTCGGGTGGAAGAACCGTTTGGTGCCGCCCGACAACTGCGAAGCCATTCATTGTTTCCCCACAAGACTTATCTCTAAACCTCTGCCAACAGAGAAATTTATGTCAATGAGACTACCGGTGCCGCGGGAAGGCATCGAAATACAAAAGTATCTCTTCCCTGACAACTGGTGGTTAGACACTCAGCCGGAAGAATGCAAATGAAGAACAACTCAATGTTTGCACCGACTCTCACATCAATCCATTACTTTATTGATTGCCTAATGTTTTGAGAATCAAATTGTATTTAAATCTAATCATTGATTTAGTCATAACTTTAATGATAAATAAGTTATATATTTATGTAAACTATTTTTCTTATTTGAATAATAATTTTGAGGCACTTTTTGACCATTTCTTCCGTTCTTTTATAGCTTTTGATTTGAATATCAGTATTTGATTTAATTGAATAAATGGCGTCACAAAACACGACCCCTTTTCCGGCACTACCGCCAAGTCTTAAGATTTTGAATACATTTATGAGAATAGCCATCGATATGGAGAAGATGGAGCCCGTCATCAGCTATTGGTGTCGTTTCTATTGCGTTCAGAATGGACTCAAAATTGACAGCAAATCCAAAGAAGCGGTTGTTTTCCTCACAAGTGTTATGAATTGGTTGGAAAAGGCATGTCTTCCACTCTCCAAATATCCGCTCAATTGTCTTACATTTTGATTGGGTTTTAGGAGAAGAAGTTACGACATGACAACGAAGCCATCACTAATGAAATGGTAGGACAGGCACACGTCGAGAACTACGCCTTACAACTCTTCAATAAAGCAGACATCGATGATCGCGAGGGTCGCGCCTCGAAGTGAGTCTTATATCGATTAAACAATTATAGAGTTATTTAATTGGGATTCTCTTCAGAAACACTTCTCGATTCTTCTTAATCGCATCGCAATTGTTTGAAGTGTTAACTGTTTTCGGAGAAATACCTGAAGACATCGCAAGACGTGTCAAATACGCCAAATGGAAAGCCATTTACATTAGTCGGTGTCTTAAAAATGGCGAAATACCAGTACCCGGACCAGTGGCGGGAACTGATGCCGAAGATTTTGGTTTTCCAGACGTTCCCTCAACCAATGAATACTCAAACAATATCACTGATTTCGGTGATCAGAATCCGACAGTTCCTTCTCCCCATCAGCCGTTCCCAATGAATCCGTCTACAGTTCCCTCGAGCTCTGGGCCCACAAATGAATTTGTGTCGGGAGGTATCACTCATTCAGTTATCACAGCAATGAGTATGAAATCAGTTTTTAACAAACTTTTAATTAACTTAAAACTAATAAACTGTTTTCACTGAACAGATGGACTTACTTTAGGATCAGAAGACTTAGTTAAAGCACAGAAGTATTGCAAGTTTGCGGGAAGTGCTCTCCAATATGAGGACATCCCCACAGCCATTTCTAACTTACAGAAGGCTCTCTCATTGCTTACCACTGGAAAGGAATAGCTCTCAACAAAAGTATTTTATGACTGATTTAATTTGAATTAAATAATATTCGGATAAAACATAAATACAGTAAATCTTTAAACAATTTATGTTTCAATTCAATACATTTTAAGTGTTTAGTCGTTCAAT